>OY720457.1:35668135-35968135 GCA_963082715.1 Harpalus rubripes | reverse complement strand
ACGAGTGTCATATAGGTTTAGCACATAATTTTGACTGCCCTATTATAATTGTTGGTACGGTAAGAGTTCAACAAAATAGTTACCAGTTATTTAATTATTAAAGTTTTTTTGTATAGTTAGGTTCAAATTTGTGGATAAACAGCTTTGTGGGAAATTCAGCTCCGCCTTCATATGTTAATCAATTATTTGGAGGGAATACTATAAATATGTCATTTATGGAAAGAGTTGCGAATAATATTGTATCCTATTTAGCAAAAATTATTTATTATGGGTAAGACATATCATTTACATAAAATGCAACGTATCTTAAAATATTAAACTTGCGTTAAATTGACAATATTTCGAAATGAAATGTTAAATGAATTATAATGTATTGCTGTCAAAATTTCGATTTGCATTTTTTTGTTTAAGCCTAGCTTAAAATTTAAGCCTTGTTGGTGTAACTGGGCGTTAAGTTTGTGTCCCAAATATAACTAAGGGCCAATTTTATAAAGATATTTTTCTATTTTGGTTCTATAATATGTACTTTCTGAAAGAAATACTTTTTCTATTTTGGTTCTTTAATATGTACTTTATGAAACCCATTTGGATGTCATAAAGTACTTCTTTATGACATCCAAATGAGTTTCATAAAGTACATATTAAACAACCGAAATTGAAATTCCTGGATATGAAATAACGTAGATTTTGTGAAAAAATGACCAAAATAGAAAAAAATAGTATGAAATACACGTTTCATAAGACATTTAAGCGCACTTGTCCTCTTAAAAAACTCGCGGCAATCCGCTCGTTTCTAAAAATGACACATGTGCTAAAATCATGTCTTATGAAACTTGTATCTTAATCTACTATTATGACATCCAAATGAATTTCCTAAAGCAAATAAAATAAATAAATATATTGTAACGTTTTTATTTATTTGGGTGAAGTGTATATATTAAACAATTATTATTAATTAAAATTAAGTGTTTATTAAACTATAATGAAAGTTACTATTACTAATATTAAACAATTATTAAAAACTAATTAAGACTAAGACTATAATTAACTAGATAACACTAACACTATTTGTTTAACCATTTAACACTACTATTTATTTCCACGATATTACAAATTATTTATTCCACTACTCGTTCCAATCTTAGACTGCCGGTCTGTTGCAGACTCTTGTAGGCTGTTTACGCGATATTTATAACATTATATTTATGTCACTATATACTTATATCACGTTCAACTGCCCGCCTACCGACCTCCACAGCGTCTATATACTCAACTGACTCAACAGCGTCTGTATATTCAACTGCTCGGACAGAACTCACACCTTTCACCTCACTATCTGTCTATTTATGTAACTAACAGTCTAACTTCCACAGCCTCAGTATCACCGACTGTCCGTATGCCACAATTCTTCAACACCACTGCCGAGTATTCACTTCCACTTGCCGTTACTGTCCCCGTATACCTAGCTTCCCAATACTCTTCAACACTACCGAGTATTCTCTTCCAAAGCTATCCCGATATACCAGTAACTTCCCGACTCGCCGTTACTGTCCTTGGACACTAAAGCTTCCCAATACTCGTCAACACTATCGAGTATTCACATCCACAGCTATCCCAATATACCAGTAACTTCCCGAGTACCTACTCGACACCAACTGCATACGCTCACTACGATACTGCTGTGCTTCTCAAACTCACTAACACCACTCTAACACTCCATATGTCTCTATGATTCTGTATGTAACTAACTCCCGAGCATAGCTACGTCCCTTTTATACAGTTGCTATTATCTTCTAGAAAAGCCCTAGAATGTTCGACCGCATAATAACAATGAACACAAAAGGTTCAGGCGACCGGAAGTAATTAAACACGTCGCGACCTGTTTGCTTACGTCGCCCGGCTACTAGCGCGATTACGTCACCGCTATAAATAGTCACTCGCTTACAGCGGCGCCGACGAAGGGCGTTCTACGTTATTATATCATCACGGCATATTTCCTATTGCTGGATGTAACAATCCGCTTTGTACGCAGATATTGGTAATGATGATGACATATTTGTACCTTGCGGGCGTTTACCAGGCGTCACCTCACGGGCACTCATTGCTAGCGAGGAGAGCGCACCACAGGGGTCAATTTTGTGCCATTTAAAATTCGATAAAGTACATATTAAAGAACCAAAATAGAAAAAAATAGTATAAAATACATATTTCATAAGACAATTCATCGCACTTGTTTTTTAACAAAGCTCTTTCGTTAAAATCATGGCTTATGAAGCTTGTATTTAATGTACTATTAAGCTTTACTTAAAATTTTGTTGCCAAGTAAATTTAATGTAATGACAATGACCAAACTTTAATCAGTTACTGTTCTTATGACATTTAAATCATTGTAGTCAAGAAAACGCGTTGCATTTTTTCATTTCATTCATGCTCAGATACACCAACAAGGTTTAGATTTTAAGGTAGGCTTAAACAAAAAAATGCAAATCTAAATTTTAACAACATAAGGCCATAAATTTACTATGGAAGTAAATTTTAAATGAAAATTCAATTTCTTTATAAAACTGGCCCTAAACTTACTGTATACATATTTTTTTAGCCAACACCTCCCAAAACAGAATGAATTACTGCATATGTTCTTTCCTGATGCTCCGTCTTTAAGAGAAATAATTCAAAAACGTGTCGCACTAGTTTTTCTCAATTCTCATCCGAGTTTAACACCAGCAAAACCATTTGTCCCTAGCATGATTGAAATAGGAGGTTTCCATATTTCTAAACCAAAACCATTTCCGAAGGTACAAGCCATAATTTTTTATTAAATAAATTATCATAGCATTTTTATAGGATCTACAAATTTATTTGGACAACGCCAAAGAAGGTTTCATATTATTCAGCATGGGCTCAATTTTTAAAAGTTCTTTATTGCCCATCGAAACTAGAGAGGCGCTTGTGAAAGCTTTTACCCAGTTGCCTTACAAAATTCTTTGGAAATATGAAGATGAACAACTACCTGGTAAACCAGACAATCTTAAAATTGACAAGTGGTTACCACAAAATGATATTTTAGGTATTTTATCTCATTTTACATATTCCGTGTGTAATATTTTATATTTTAGCTCATCCAAATCTCAAATTGTTTATAACTCATGGAGGACTTCTCAGTACAACTGAAGCTATCTATCACGGCATACCAATTGTTGGTATTCCAATTTTTGCAGATCAAAAGATAAATATGCTAGCATCGGAAGCATTAGGAATTGGGAAAACTATTCAATTTATAGATTTAACTACTGAGAAATTATTATCAACCATAGAAGAAGTTATTAACAACAAATCGTAAGTTAAACGTGAAATCTATCAGTATAAAATTAATTTTTATTTGTAGTTACAGGAATAATGCGAAATACCGTTCAGTTCTTCTCAGAGATCAGCCTCTTAAACCAATAGACTCTGCCATGTATTGGATAGAATATGTGCTGCGCCATAAGTATGCAGATCATTTGAAAGTAGGTTCAATTTATTTGACTTGGTATCAAGAAATGTCCTTAGATGTAATCGGTTTTCTAGTATCTGTTCTATTTGCACTATTATTTGTTTTGTATTTAATTGTTGCGAAATGTTTTCGGTCTTTATGTAATAACAGACCTACTAAGATTGTTTCACAACGAAAAAAGAATCAATAAATCAATATACGAGCCCAGGCTATAATATTCACGTATTAGTTTTATATTTACATAAAGTTAATATAATGGCCCATATTACGAGCGCACACCGCGCTTTTACATTATATTCTTTTGAGGAATGTAGGTAGTCCATAAAAGCACTTTTACATTATATTCTTTTAGTACTCCACAAAAGCGCTTTTATTGTAAAAGTTCGCCCGTAATAGGGACCAATGTGCTTTTATTATTTAAATTACTGAAACCGAAATGTGTAAATCTTCTCAAAGAAATACGCGCAATTTAAAAAATAGGCAGTGCCTCGGCAACTGGCGTCGGTTCCCAAAGAGATTATCAACGAAAGTCGGCGCCGGCTACGGTGATACATTCTAAATGGTAGCCGACGGTCAACTGACAGTTCTCATAATATTGTAACGTTTATTTATTTGGGTGAACTGTAAAAATCAGAGAAATTTAATTAAAAAAGAGAAATATAATCAAAATAACGATCACTGTGATTAAACTAATATAAACGCTAATTTAAGACTAAGAATCTTGTAACGTTTTTATTAATTTTGTTTGCGGAGTTGATTTATTAAAATTAATAAATTAGATTTACAGTGTTTATTTTATTTTATTGACAGAACTTGACAGCTTTCTTTTATTTACATTAACCTTACCACATCGCCGTGCCCGACCGCCAATTTCTCGTACCCTTCATTACAAGACAGAACCGTACTCGTAACACTGCCCCCTCCTTATCACTAATCGCCCCGATCAGTTCCTTGACGGACTAGGGTATGTTTGAATGGACAGTGGGCCTTCGTACACCTTTTTGGCTTGTATTCCCAAAAGTAGGATCTCAGGGCGTCTTTTAGTATTCATAAAATGTCTCTGTCAACATCTGCACTATCACTGTCCATTGATTCAATTTTTGCAAAATTCTTCAGATCCACGAGCAGCTGGTTCGTGTTGGAACCTACAATCCTTACTTTTATTGCACTCACTATTATAAAAGAAGTTGCAATCGATGTTCTTATTGTCCGATTTCCGATTGTTGTGGAGACAGCATATACTTATTTTAACTTCTGTACTCTTGAATATCAGTTCGATCATGCTTCTCACCACTTTCCAGTCCAATTGATCGAGACCACAGCCAAACCTTGGCATTACAAACTTACTGATCCCATATGCTACGGTTAACTTCCTTAATTCACTGAGAGTGGTCCACCCGTTCTTATAGGTTGATTTGTGGAAGTACTTTTTCTTAGATATCAGAGAGTATAACTGCTGTTTCCTGTTCCGAAGTGTCAACACTTTATTTACTTCTGGGGCCTGCCTTTGATGTTCATTTATCTGCCCGAACCTTTTCTCAAATTCCGTCGCTATTCCTCGGCTTATGGTCAAATCCGCGGAGACACAATAAACGAGAGTATGATCTGTCAACATTTTAAATAAGTCGCTTTCTTTTTCCGTGGTAATCCCATATCGAAACTTCTTTCCACTGTAAGCCTCAGTCATGAAGTCTTCAAAATCTTGATGAATGTTAGGTGTTATTCGTTGGATTCGCAATTCCTCATCATTGTGATTTCCGTGATAGGAGGCTAGTCGGTTTCTGTGGACGACCATCAATTTATCGCGTCCTTCCCAATTCTTCTGTAGTTTTAGTGAGTAACTTTTTCGTCGAATGAGATTATACAACCACACTTGGTCTCCTTCGTGAAAACCACTAACTTCTGCTTTGATTTTGTAGCGGTTTTTCATCATATCACTAGCCTTACCGATAAACCCAAGCGACTTCGTAATTCATGTTTATCTTTAGGGACAGGCCACTCTTTTACTGCTCTGACTTTTTCTGGGTCTGTAGATACGCCTTACCTGGAGACAACATGACCCAAATAATTTACTTCCTTTCCAAAGATGTGTCATTTCTTCGGACTCAACTTCAGGTGCGCACTTCTGAATCTTTCAAAAATTTCCTTTAGGTTTTCCAAATGTTCAACAAAGGACTTGCCGATAACAATGACGGCATCAAGGTACACTAGACAGGTGTTCCATGACAAGCCCTTTAGTACCAAATCCAATAGCCGTTCGAAAGTGGCAGGAACATTACATAGTTCGAACGGTATTACTGTAAATTGCCACAAATCAGTACCAGTCGTAAAAGCTGTTCTCTCTCTCTCTCTCTCTCTCTCTCTCTCTCTTCCTTTATTTCGACTTGACAGTACCTACTTTTTAAGTCCAGAATGCTGAACCATTTGGCTCCAGTGAGAGAATTCAGGGTGTCAATTCTAGGTAGTAGGTAGGTAGGAGTCTTTCTTCGTAACGTCATTTAATTTCCGGTAGTCTACGCAGAAACGCGTTGTTCCGTTTTTCTTCCGGACTAGCACAACAGGCGAAGCCCAGGGGCGGTTGGATTGTTCAATCACTTCTTCTTGCATCTTCTTTAGAAGTATCTCGGTTTCTTCTCTTTTTGCTAGCGGAAGTCGTCTTGGTTATGGCCAAATTTTGCTATCTCCAATATTAATCTCGTGTTGCACTATTTTTGTTCGTCCAACATCGGTTTCTGTTGCTGCAGAGATGTCTTGATAATCTTGAAGCAAAGATTCAACATTCGTTTGTTCTTTTATAGAGAGATTGTTTGTAGCGTAATTAAGAAGTATTTGAATTTGTTCCGGAAGATTCTTCTTTTTCTTGTGAACTTTTTTAGTTTCAAGGCATCTAGTAACCCATGTAACTGGCTCTACAGTTTCTATACGTTTTCCCTTTTTCCATGCCAAAGGAAAGTCATACCGGAATGGACTTATCCAACCTGACCAGTGATCTCCTTAAAAAACTCCCTTGCTCAAACTATTGTCTTCATCTGGTTCCACAACTCCAATGCAGAAATCATCCGAAAGATGCTCAAGCTCAGCCATTATTATCTGTTTTTTTGCGCCGGTATTACAATGTCACTTTGAAGACGAAGACAGATACTGTGGTCGATAGGAAGTACTAAATTTATCTCCTCGTTTCCAAACCTAAGCAATTTACTGTCCATGTATTTTGTCGTGTATCATAAGATTTAAATGTGGCGCAAAAGTGAAGTTACGCACACACTCACAGTGCTAGAGCAGAGAAGCGGGACACATTCAGATCTAATCTAAAGGTGTGTATCATGGAGGTAAGAATAAATATGGAGGGAGCGTGTGCGTACTGAAGTGAAGCTGACTGCCAGTCGGGACCCTCTGTTATCTGCTGCGTGATAGCCATTTTGCGTCGTTGTTTGTGTTTTGCGTAGTGATATATTGTGGACCATTTTTATTATTATTTCTTTATTAAAAAGGTGTAATATATATTCTAGTTTTTTATTTTTACGTTTACTTCATATTCATATGTCTTTAATGCCCAGTTGCACCAACAAAGCTTAAATTTTAAGCGACCTTTAAACAAAAAATTGCATATCGAAATTTTGACAGCAGTACATAATAATACATTTGACATTTCATATCGATTCAATATTGTCAATTTAAGTGACGCTTAAAATTTAAGTTACGTTGGTGCAACCGGCCATAATTGTTTTGAAAAAGTTTATAAATAGACATTTTTTCCATTGCATGAACATTGTTTTGAACATGGGCCCCTGGAAAAACATATAGTTCATTTGATTAAATCTATATGTAATAATTAATTTGCTTATTTTTTAATGTACCCCCGTACCTTTTATTATTCCATTTTATTTAGAAATAACACGTTTTTTAGCTTAATTTTTACCTTCCGACAGATTTTTAAGACTCTAAACGAAATATGTTCGTGATATAAATTCACTAGAAATACATAATCTTTTACAAGAGGCTTTCTTTACGAGATTTGTATAAAATAGGTAAAATAATGTCTAGTACATAATTTGAAGTAACATTTTGTTTAATATTTGAAAATTATTTTAAATTTATATTCCTAAAAAATATAAGTATCAGTATTTCATTAAAAAAATGCAGTTATATTGTTTGAATTAAACGTTTTTCGCATTTCATACTTCAAAAATACCGCGAGATCCCCACTCTAGTTCGGGGCCAATACAACAATACATGTATGCATCCGCCCCCACCAGTCTTCATTCCCCTCGCCAATAGTATCAGTTTACGCTCCCTCCATATTTATTCCTACCTCGATGGTGTGTATCATAAAGTGTAAACGTATAATATCATGTCTATTCACTAAAAATACGTTAACTTTTAGCGCACAAATATCCAACGCTAAAATATATATATATATATATATATATATATATATATATATATATATATATATATATATATATATATATATATATATATATATATATTCAAAAGAATAGGTACATTTAAGCCGCGACGAAGACAGAAAACTTATACTACGAACAAGACAACTAGATGTGAAATGAGAACCGCGCATTTTAATAATTAAAAATATATTTTGTAATTTTTGTTTCATGTACATATTTGAATAATAAATAATATAAAGAGAAGTGAATAAAGCAACTGCAAAATTTGAATTTAGAGCTGCAGTTTTCAAATTTAGAACTGCAGAAACAAGCTAGAGCTGCACCAAATTATATCCCCTGCTTATGAGTGAGAGAGATAGATATACATAAAGCGCGAGCCTTGCGCTCAAACTCACGAGGTGCTGATGAATGTCTTCTCCACAGGCGTAGCGGGTGTAACCTTTGAATATATAATAATACCTACTTGGTATTATATATTTAAAGGTGTAACTTATATACGGGGGTTTCAATTGTTTTCATTTATTCTGTGTCGAAACGTGAAGTAAAGCACATTGAAAAATCATTTGTTCGCGATTTGTATAGTACGGAAAAATTTGAGAAGTTTTGGATCATATTTTAATATATTTTTTCAAGAAAATCTGTTTATAGCTTTCAGTAAAATATAGAAGTCTTAAATAATAAATTGAAAAGTTTTGGAATATATTTTTTCATGAAAATCTGTTTAGAGCTTCAAGTAAAGTATCACTTCCGGTTTATCAATTTCAGCCAAAATCTAATATGTTATTTCCCTTGATATACAAGTCTTAAATACTAAAATTTAAAAGTTTTGGATTATATTTTAATATAGTTTTTCATTAAAAACTGTTATGGGCTTCAAGTAAAGTACTACTTCCGGTTGTCCAATTTTACCCAAAATCTAATCAACTCTTTACATAAATGCAGAAAGCTTAAATACGGAAAATACAAATTTTTGGAAGTTTGATATAAGAGTTATCGTGGACGGAAATATCGTCGGTATGGCGGGAGGTAAAAAGCATACCTCTGCCTATGCCATATATTGGCGGTTGCGTAGTTACCTCGCGCTATGAACAGTGCTCTTTCTTTCTCCTACTTACGACAATGTATAAATCTATCTTGCTTACTCTTAAGCGTTCCCTACAAATGCATTGTGTAGCATATATGATCTAAGGTTAATATTTAACTTTTTAGCGGCTAACGAATGCTGTGAAATCAGTTTCACATGACGAAATAAACCTGTAAAACGTATGTACTTAACATAATTGCCTGTCAAGTGTGAAATGTTACGAAAAGTTTATCAAAGTGGAGTGATCAGAGTGTAAAATCCTTAAAAATATAGTTAAATTAAAATAATTATTTATAAACATTGTAATGCGTTTCTTCGCGGTAAATGAATAGTAAATACAAAAGAAGATCAATATGATTTAACCTACCTTAATACCGCTAAACTATTCTCGATAGGAAATACAGAAAGCTATCCAGAACCGACGTTACTATTTCACAATAGACGAATAGACGCTAGCTCAGTGAGAATGCTCTGAGAGGTGGGGGGGGGGGGGGGTTAACCAAGTGGGCGGCAAATCACAATTTATAAAGCGCCACTGTATTTTGTATTGTAAAACAGGAGCTAAATTTCCTAATATAAGAGTTATCGTGGACGGAAATATCGTCGGAAATGTCAAAATGGTACGAAAATTTAAATTCAAAATTATTTAAATTGAGTATAGTTATATTAAAAGAATAAGTAATTACATTTAAAGTTGCGACGTAGAATAAAATAATGATAATAACAACAATTATTGTAAGTAGTCGTGTCCACATGTATACTTAAATATCTAACGTAGATGAATTAATATTAATCGTAATAAATAATTTATTGAGCTAAAGCAGCTTAGCAACCCCCAAATAAATATAATAACATAAATTGTCTAATAACAAATAGCAGTGCACTGGTATTTGGCTCATAAAAAAAGAAATAAACTACTTGAAGAAAAATTGGATTGAGCCACTGTTACAAAATATACTCTTCGGAATTTGATTGAAATTATAATATGTAAATTATTGGATAAAGATAACGACAAGATATATTGTTTGAGTAACGTAGTTATACAATTAATTCTCGAACAGTGTATTGCATCCCTGGAAAATCCTTCACTGATCATAAATTAAAATAGTTGGGTGTTCGAGTCGCACCCGACAGTACTATTATCACATTAGTTTCTGATACTTCAAGTAGCGAAAAGAAGGAATTAGTAAATGGACAGAATGTCGAGAAATCATTTAAAAATATTTATTTTCTTATAAATGTATTACGAGTATATACATAAATCATAGTGTTCAAAATCAAATGACATTTAAAACAAAAGTAGAACTAGGTAAGTCAAGTCATAATAATTATTCTGCTATAAATGTCACTTTATTTTCATTCCATAGGAATGTATCAACTAGGGATGGGTGATTCTGAACAATAATTTGTACAAGAAGTAGCCATATTAAAACTTTACAATTACAATAATATTCTAATATTCTCTTAACCCCCAACCACAAAAAGCTAGAAATGTTTAGAAATATTATATAAAATACGTCAAAAGAGTTTATAATATTTTAACAATTTAGTTGCCTAATATAGATAAAATATAATGATACAAATAAAAACCCAAGCTGCATCAATTTCGTAGGGTTCTTCTGATGGTTCTGCGCTGTATTCTTGGTATTCCATTTTAGAAAAAATGACGTACAACTCAAAATTCTTGACATGGAATTTATGAAAAATATGTTTTTAATAAAAGTCTGTATTGTCTAGAGGTGTATACCTCAGAGATTTATAATTTCTTAAATTCATTGAATTGTATGACAGTCGAATTTGTCACAAACTTTTAATTGTTAAAAACTGGGATTTCTGTGATGTTTCTATTACCGCTGGTGAAAAAAAATAGTACCTCGGTGCTTTGTAGGTTGTACCGTCATTTAAAGTTCTTAACAGTATTATTCTTGACATTTTATATTATAAATATTGAAGAATATTTTATTTTCTATACGGTTTGGTTGAACTTTTGCCTTCACATGTAGATGTAGAGTTAAAAAATGATCAGCTTTGCTATGGCATAAACATGGAAACTGCTGATATAGGTATTCAAATACATAATTCTAATTGGCAGATGTTAATGTCAAGTGCCATTTACATAGTATGTCGTGTTATACTGGAAATAATTAATCTTTTTCAAGGAACTTTCTGTATGGAATTGACGGAAGGTAATGTGCTGGCCACACTAGATTTTTTACCTTCCGTCACCTTTAGGTAAGGAAGGTATTGTCTTTGGTCAAAAAATTCGGTGGTGTTTTTGATGAATAAGCACGTTTTAGGGTCCCTAGAATACGATTTTACTATTTTTACGATGTCTGTATGTGTGTGTGTGTACGTGTGTGTGTGTGTGTCTGTGTGTGACAAAATTTTCTAATGCGATAACTAATACCACAATTCCAAAAATTATAATTCTTTCGTATTCCTCTTCGTTACATCCATGTGAAGAGCTGATTAGATTTTGGTTATAATTGGTCAACCGGAAGGACCCTCATTTGAAGATTTTAACAGTTTTTCTTGAAAAAACGATGTTAAATATCATTTTTTCACATTTAATGTTATTATAAATATTAAAGAATTATTTATTCTCTATACGATTTGAATGCATTTTATACTTCATATTAAATGGACATAGAGTTAAAAAATTATAAACAAATTAAATACCATATATATTAGTCAGCTTTGCTATAACTCTGGAAACAGCTGCTACATTAAGAAAATTCTGATTGAAAGGTGTCAGTGTCAAGTGCAGTTGACAGTATGTTTATGTTATAATTTTACTGGAAATATAGGACCTTTTGTTAGAAACTTTCTGTATGGAATTTGTATAAAATACATACAACCGCCTTAAGGTAATGTACAAGAAATATAATCTTTTGCAAGGAACTTTCTGTATGACATTTATACAAAATATATAGAACTGACGGAAGGTAATGTGCTGGCCACATCAGATTTTTTTTTTACTGTGTCTGGCGTTCCGACTGGTTCCGACAAAGGAACCGCAGTCTGGTTCCAACTTCAATAGGGTATTCTCTCATATTTTTACCTTCCGTCACCTTTAGGTAAGGAAGGTATTGTCTTTGGTCAAAAAATTCGGTGGTGAGTTTTTGACGAATAAGCACGTTTTAGGGTCCCTAGAATACGATTTTACTATTTTTACGATGATGTCTGTATGTGTGTGTGTGTGTGTGTGTGTGTGTGTGTGTGTGTGTGTGTGTGTGTGTGTGTGTGTATGTATGTGTGTGTGTGTCTGTGTGTGACAAAATTTTCTAATGCGATAACTCTAATACTACAATTCCAAAAATTATAATTCTTTCGTATTCCTCTTCGTTACATCCATGTGAAGAGCTGATTAGATTTTGGTTATAATTGGTCAACAGGAAGTACCCACATTTGAAGATTTTAACAGTTTTTCTTGAAAAAACGATGTTAAATATCATTTTTTCACATTTAATGTTATTATAAATATTAAAGAATTATTTATTCTCTATACGATTTGAATGCATTTTATACTTCATATTAAATGGATATAGAGTTAAAAAATTGTAAAGAAATTAAATATCATATATATTAGTCAGCTTTGCTATAACTCTGGAAACAGCTGCGATACATTAAGAAAATTCTGATTGAAAGGTGTCAGTGTCAAGTGCAGTTGACAGTATGTTTATATTATAATTTTACTGGAAATATAGGATCTTTTGTTGGAAATTTTCTGTATGGAATTAGTATAAAATACATACAACTGCCTTAAGGTAATGTACAAGAAATATAATCTTTTGCAAGGAACTTTCTGTATGACATTTATACAAAATACATAGACCTGACGGAAGGTAATGTGCTGGCCACATCAGATTTTTTTTATTTATTTTTCTTAAAGAACACTTATATCTAAGAGTATCTGTGAAAGCCCGAGTAAAAATTCCTTTTAATAAGCGAGATATAGTATTTTTTAAAATTTGATTTTCTTGTGTCACGTGATAGTGACGTACTAGTTGTACAGTACCAGTGGTGTGCTATCAGTGGTTCATGCGGCGTCTTATCACATTCGAACATGGAGTAGGGATTTCAACTGGTCTCCCATTGGAAGGTCATCTAGTACATCAGCAAAATTTAAATGCTTTATATCTTTTGTAACAATCAATGTATATTATGATTTTTTGTTTTTTTTCCCTCTTGTTTACCTATCAACACTAATATTTTTAATAAATTTTTAATATTAGTAATCCTCAGAGAATACCCTATTATGACGTCTCATTTGTGACGGCAGAAATAATATATTTCTATTAAATATAACAACAATAACTTAACCTAACGCGGAAAAGTCACGTTTAAAAAACGCTGGCATAGTTTTGTGCGTTAGGTTGTTGTTAAATTTTTAGAAATATACCATTTCATAATTGAGGTCGGTAGCAGACTGTGGTTCCTTTGTCGGAAAGCTAGGTACAGCGAAAACCAAAATGATATTACTACTTCTTAAAAGTAGTAATTCTACTTTAAAAAAGTGGTAGTACCAGCTAAAAAAATTGTAATACTACTTTTAAAAAAAGTGTTAATACTAGTTATAAAAGTGGTAATACTAGTTATAATATAGATTTCAAAACATTTTAATTTCAATAATATTTTTACCGTTGGCTCTTCTACGCTGCTTCCGTAAATATATGTTGTTCAAGAGTTTTATAATCGACTGGGTCGTTGTTTGACCGTGTATGGAGGATTTTTGAAAATTTATTATAATTGTTGTTTATTTGTTCGTTAATTTGTTACTTTATTACAATCTTTAAGGGCCGGTTTTCTCACTTCTTGATAAAGTGCCAGTTAACTTATCTGCCAGATAAAAAAAAAAAACGCATCATATAATAGCCGTGTGTATAATTTTGTCAATTTACGCTGTATGCGATATTTTCATTTTATCTAGCAATTAAATTAACTAACACTTTATCCAGAGTGAATTCAGTTAAATTTATTTCCTGTTTCATTTTTAAAAGGCCGCTTTGATACATTGATGTAAAAATTATAATTACTTGTAGATGTAATCGCAAGTACACTAAATTTTCGTTTTGAATACCTACAGACCCAGCTGATTCCATTAATTGTAAAAGTGGGTTTCAGTCAACGAAGTTTTAACAATCTCATTGCGTTTTATAAAAAGGCGGATTATATTATCTGGCTACGATATGTACACTGTGTTGAAACGGGCAAACAATCATGGTTGGGATTTTAATTTTTCATCAACGATCCCGCTTTCGGGTTATATTATTTTGCACAAGTTCTGAACGTTTCAAGTAAACCATGCCTCATCGGAAGTTTGTTTTTAACAATCTCGCGTTTGGGAATTTAGTCACTTATTATTTGTTTGGAACGGTTAGTGCGTTTTTCCTAACATGTTACTTCTGAAACATCGATGTAAAAACTGACAGATTTTGAATTATTCACTAACAGATCGATCCTATCAAAATTGATCTCATGCAATTCATTGTTACTAATTAAATAAGTATCTAAAAATCTAGTGTTAGAAATTGGTTCTTTATATTCCTTTTCTCCATTTTTAAGCACAAGAGTAAATATATATTTTTTGTTTACACTTGGTTCTTCAAAATATATTAACCCACAACGTAAAATCTTTTTATCATACCTCGTATGAAATAAAAACTGTTTGTAGACTGATTCTATTAAAATATTTTGCTCGTACTCTGTGTTTAAAGAACAAACAATATATTTATCTGGTGTCATTAGGGCATATTTGTGTTTTTCATCATAGTGTTCCTTCATTTCTGATCTTCGTCCTTTCCACGCACATTGTAGGGGAATAGTGGGACAGGAATACTGCCGATAGTAACAGATGAGTTCATGTTTCTTTACAGTTTTGTAGTCAAAAACATAGGTACAGCCATTCTTCTTGTATCTGCAAGGAAGCTTCTGTAATGTGATCATAGCTTCTAAAGCTTTGTTCTGGTAGCTATCGGCGTCCAATATTTGCGGACATCGACCACAAACGTTGCCTTTATTTATATAGAAATATATGGGAAGAACGGTTAGAAGTTCTCCACAGTTTAAGCATTTTAAATCGGCAGGGAATTCCGTAGTGTCAACTAGAGTTGAGGTGCTTCCACCTAGAAAAAAAAATTCATGTACCTACACGTACAGAATAATACACTTACTATACAGAATGTGCGTCGAAAACCGGAACAGAAGTTTAACATAGGATTTTAAAGAATTGCGAAAATTGGCTTCCCAGTAACTTTTAGAACAAAACTACAAGAATAAAAAGGTGTGTAAAATTGAATTTTACATTTAAAAAGAGTCAATTCAATGTAACAGTACATCCACAGTACGAGATATTGCAGATATAAAAAAAAAATGTTAAAATTTCGTCAATAATCGGATGGCCAGGGAATATAAAACACATTATCAATCAATTTAAACTTTTTTAAATTAAAATTTAATTTTAAGCAACTTTTTATTCATGTTCTTTTGTTCTAAAAGTTCCAGGAGACCCAAATTGTATATTCAATTCTTGTTAAGTAAATAGTGTTATTTACGTAGAGTGCGTTAAGTGACGAACAGGTTTGGACTACCCGGGTTCGAATCCGACCCACATAAAACTTCAAAAAGATTTACTATTTTCAAAAAGCAAATTTGGTGCTCCCAGATCTCAGAAATAGGTAATAAGTACTAAGTAGTGATGATATATTTACTTAGGTATTCGTAGCTCACTAAAACAAATTAATCTATAATTAAATTTTACTTCCAAAGCAAATTTAATTTTATGAACAAATTCGGATCAATTTCCACGTTCTTATGACATTATATTCCTTGCTGCCAAAAAATCGCATTGCAATTGTTCAATTTTTTAAATTTATGCAGCAATTCTGAACAAATCTGTAAGTGTTACATATCTGTAAATCTGTAAACAGATGACAAAAACGCATCTATATTTATTGATTAATATAAAATTATATATAAGAGTGGCAGTTTTCGTTGCGATTTTGTACATTATTTACAGATTTACAGATCTGTAAGACTTACAGATTTGTTTAGAATTGCAGCATCTGGGGCCTATTTTGTAACTCAGTGGTTAATTTTTAACCAATGGTTAATTTTTTTAACAAATCATATACCTAACAAAAAAGGGATTTTTAATTGTCAAATCAATATCTATTGGATAAAATTTTTAATCAGTGGTTAAAAATTAACCACCGAGTTACAGAAGTAAAATTAAATCAAAGATTATTTTTTATGAAACCGGCCTATAAGTGCGCAATGGTTGCCTTTTTTGGGAGCTTCATAGCTCCGTTGCTATGAGTCGTGGAAAAAAACTTTTCGTATCAAATTCTTAGAAAATTTCAGCCTCTACAAGTCTGCAAATAACTTTTTTTTCACTAAAATTCACCAGATAGAAGTTATCGGTGAAAAACTGAAAAAAGCGCCGATTTATGATGGTTTTTACAAGATGGCGGAGGGAGCGATGGAAGGGGATTTGTGGAAATTTGAATTTTTCATTAACCAGGATATACAACATATCAAAAATTCAGAGCTACCCGACCTTTTGTAGGGTAAAATCCTTCATTTACTGGACTATTATAGTCATAACCAAAGTTGTGTTTATTTCAATGTTTTTATTTTGATGCTTGTTGTATTATTATCTAAAAGAAGTAATGCAAAGGTCTAAATAATGTACACTGGCTTGCAAAAAAATCGCGTACACCTTAAAAATCAAGTAACCAAGTTTTTGTAATTTTTACCTCTCGCTAAGAGAGGTATTGTATTCATGCTAAAAATCGCATATCCAGATTTTAATGAATAAGCACGTTTTAAGGTCCCTAGTATCCGATTATAACATTTTTACGATGATGTCCGTATGTGTGTGTGTGTGTGTGTGGGGATGTGTGTGTGGATGTTGGATTCACTATATCTCAAATTCTATGAGACTTAAGACATTTTTAACTACGGATTCCTCAATCTAACAATAATCGGAAGAGTCCAGTCAGTTTTGGTAACAATTGGACAACCGGAAGTAGTAGTTACAAGAAAAAAATCGTCTAAATATTATTTATCGAAAATTTATGTAAATACCTATATTAAAGAACGTTAAATTCTTTATTCGATAAATATAAATTCATTATTATATCTTCTATAGATTTAGAGATAAAGAAAGGCATATAAAATAATTTGATGTAAAAAATCTCAGATCAAACTACTACAAGGCAAGAAATTCAAATGTTTGTAATTGACACATAAATGTCACTGTCAAAAATATTTGTATGCCTCTGTCAAAAATATTTGTATATTATTATGAAGATTATGAAAATAAAAAAAAGTCAACAACGCAAAAGAATATATGTAAAAAAGAATATAAAAGGAATTTGCGAAAAAATGACGAATATAAAGAAAAAGAAAAGGAAAGTAGAAAAAGAAAATTTCAGGATATTGAATATAAAGAAAATGTAAGTATTGTACATAATTTATTTTAAAATATCCCATAGATATTGCAAATATATGTGAGAATTATTTTGTAGTGAGACATGAATATCTATATGTATTTGTATTTAAAAATATTTTTCGTTTTATGCGTACAACCAGGTAAAATATCTGGCGAGAGGTTATGTGTTGGCCACATCAGATTTTTTAGCTCTGTAAATAATGTAAACACTGACAATGTTGTCACTGTCATCACTATTTGATCTAATATGGAGCTAGTTCTTAAATGTGTTTAATTTACCTACTGTTAAATTACAAATATATTCCAGAAAAATGAAAGAACAACCAAGTATCTTATTTTCTATTAAGTTTGACATCTTAATTGACACTAGTGACATTGACAAGTTCAAAATCAAGATCGACTCAATACAGTTAAAAATATGTGTACGCGATTTTTTTGCAAGCCAGTGTATTTATTACATGTATTTAAAATAGAACTGTCTATGCTTATGTATAATTATAACCAAAAAATAAAATAACTTTTACAATTTTAATTGTATATGACAATTTAATAACGGGTAGAAATCGCAAGGGAAGGATTACTATTTTATTGACATGGTTTTTAATAATTTTTAACGAGTTAATGAATGCATTGACAAACAAATGATTAATTTTCTGAAACGTTTATTTTTTTTACTATATGGCATTACGGCACAAATTTCGAGCTGTGAACGGTCAAATTAATTTCTTCAAATTTCAGTGCTACAAATTTCGTCGAATTTCGATTGTGAATGCGGCTTAATACTTGTAATCGAGTATTTATTTCCTACCATCGTCACTTCCCAGATCCATCAAAAATAATATACTATAAAACAGAAATTTATAATTGTACACATTGAAAATTTAATTTTATCTCCACATTTTTGAATCTTGTTCTTGGAAGAAGGGGAATCACCAACGAATTGATTATTTTGAAAATAAACTGGCTTGCAAAAAAATAGCGTACACCTTAAACAGATCCGATTTTGTTGGCGAAAAAACTGAACTATAGATGGCAGGCCGGACGGTAGCAAGATAGCGGAGGAATAAGGAGAGTTCTCATTCCTTATTGCTGGCCAGTGAACTCTATACATACATGGAATGGAAACGTCTATACCTATAGCATTGTAAGGGGCAGGTCATGCGAACTATCACAATTCCACCAGATTCCACCAATTGACGCATGCGCAGAGCACAGCTCACGCTTTTCCAGAGGATTCAAAATATTTCTGAATGGGGACTTTTACTATTACTTTAATATTTTTTTGCATTATTATTGAATAATTAAATAATTTATTTTTCTATAAACTATACATGACATTCTGAAAATTTTTATGTAGAAATAATTATCAGTAATAATATAACAAGAGAGTGAGAATAAATTGAAAATAATTTGACAGATTTTTTGAAAACTTGTTTCCCTACGGGCTTTCGTGACTATTGCCAAATTGATGAGTTTAACTTTTTTTTTATTATTTTCTAGATTTCCTAAAGACTGTTTAATAAGAAATATATGGATCCAAAACATTAATAGGGAAAAATGTGTGGTAAAAGATCATTGGAGAGTTTGTAGTCAACATTTTTCTCTCAGTGATTATGATAAGGATGGAAAATTATATTTGTTTAAATTTATCATACGTATTAATATTGTTTTGTGAATTCATTAACCATTCAATTAAAATACACTTGTGATAACATTTTTGTGGTCGCTGGAGAAATCTACCCGTACTATGGGTTGCCTAAAAATTTGAAGTACCATGCCAGCAATGATCGTTTCCGTTCCATAGTAGTCTAGAGTTCAATGTTGCTGGCAATGGACCTTTTACATATTTATTGCACCCTGACGTCATTTTTCAATGCGCCACGTAGTGAAATTCTTACGAATTAGTGATGAGGAGGTACCATGTTGTCAAGTAAAATGATTAAAAGAATAAGCAATTATTTTCGATAAAAATTATTTAAACAACACAAAAACTTAAATAACTTTGTCCTTAACTATAAAGAAATAATTAATAATGAAAAAAATATATTTAAAAGAAAAAACAACAATTTTATTCTTGTTTATTACTTTCCTAATATCAACCTGGCAACTACGCAATTATCTGTCACTTTATGTGGTGTTTATTTCGCATCTCGTGGAACAAAAAACCACTTTTTCTAATTCCATCTCCTCTTCCTCTTGTTTTAAAATATTCATCACAAATGCTTTGTGCGAATTTATTCAAGAAAGTTAAGTTTTTGCAAGAGTTTTTACTTTCCGCCATTTGTAATTTTATTTGAAATGTAACTGGCCTCCTCAAATCGCAAACAATCTACTGCGCACTACATATATGTCATTTTTGTCTATCTCTCTCTTTTGATGTAAAAGGTCCATATGCATTTCCAGGTGCAAAGTATTTAATATGACGAAAAAACTTAAGTCATATTTTTGAATACATTGCTTCTGCACGTCCTACAAAGGAAGACGAAGCAGTTTTTAAGGCTGGGCATGTATTGCTTTGATGGAATAAAAGATTTTGGACCAGGTACAATACTGGGGTCTTGTTAAAAACCAGTCATTTGAGTGGAGATCCTCATATAATTGAAATCTTATTAAATGAGAATATAAATTACTGGAAAGCAAATTTAGTTGTAGAATAGAATAGGGAGGCAAATGCAAACATATTGTTGCAGTTTTGTTGCATATAAACAGGATAGTAAAAACAAAACTATATTGTTTTACAACAAAAGTGATTATTATTATTATTATTATTATTAGTATGCTATTAATTTATTTGTTTATGTGTTTGTGTATTACATAGTAGCAGAAATAGAAAAAATAAGTTGTACAGATTTGGAACAAGTAAGGGGAAAACTTATTGAAAAGGATGATAAACAATATAGTTTGGCTATAAAATTATAAGAATTTTGGGATTCTGTTTTATACAAGAAAAACATAGAACCGATTGGAGGCGTCAAAACTATAAGGGAAGAAAATTTCCATATCATATTTTGTCACTTGGAATATAGTGTCAACTTACACTTTTTGACTTGTAATTATTGCATTGCGGCACTGAGCAGTATCTATGGCATTTACTGATCATTATATAAACCTGAAAATATAATATACACTATATATCTCATTTTCTTTTACAACAAATATAAATTAAACCTGTTTAAAATTAGATACGTTTCAATGTATGCTATCAACGTTTCCTTATTCCTCTAGTTCACAAAACCGCCGCCAGACGTCACCCACTTTGAGTTTTTTCTTTCGCCATCAGAAACATTCCAGTTGGGGCGCTCAATTCTCATACAGGGTAGGGTACCTTTATAACCAGGGTATGGCCATGGTGTGGCTCACGTTTCGTCCGCCATTACCGGGACATCTGTTATATGTGTTGTTCTTGCGCAAATTATTATGTATTTTCGTGGATATTTGTTTTATTTTAATGAAAAACACATTTAATTATCATTTTAATACGTATTTATAGTGTAAGTAATATATTTTATTTACTTGTGTATTTTGTTAAGATTCCCACCACGATTACTGACATATTGAAAAGAACTATAAATTACCAATATTAAGCACAATCATTTAAATTTTAAAAGGTAAGTTTAGAATATACAATTATTATGTAAATAAGAACTACAGATATTAAATTGGATGTGATAATAATAACCCATGTCATATATTCTACATAACCTCTAAATGTAAATATTAATAATAATTGTGTATCTCTTAAATTAATGAATTTTATTACCTTTATAAATTCACAGTGTGATAATTTAATATTCTTTTATAATATAATATCACCTTTATTACAAATAAATAAGGAAATGAATTACCGACAATGGCGGCAATCTTGGCCCATGGCCATACCCTGGTTATAAAGGTACCCTAATACAGGGTATACGGATTTGGAAAACTACCATTGAGATATCGGAAACTATAAGAGATACGACTTCGGTTGTATGAAACATGTGGTGGGCCTTTAGGGGACCACCTTAGATGTGTTCTCATGGGTTACTAGATAATGGCGATATTACGGCTAGAAAATTATTCATTTGTTAAAAATATTTATTTTAAAATAGAAAATTATTTATTTGTTAAAAACATATATTAAAATCTAGTAGTCAAAATTATATTTGTGAATCAAGTATTCGGCAAAAAAGAAAAGATATATGACAAGTTGTTTATAAAAAAATATTGATGAAAAAACATTCAGTCAAAAGAAAAATAATTACAGTCAAATACAAAGTAAGTCTTTAAGTCTTTATTATTCGAAACAAGGATTTTAATAATAAAATATATTTATTTTAGGAAATTTGAAGCTAACAATACTAACTACACTAACAATACTAACTATAATAACTAACTACACTAACTATACTAACTATTCTACTGTTTATTCTATTATTTAATCCACCAACTAATCCACTAAGTAATACCTATTCTTCTACTACTAATCTGCCGAATACTTGAGCCAATTATATCTGGAACTGTAAATAAATAAAAATTGCTATCAAATTTTACGACTGTAATTATTCAATTCTCAACAGGCGGAGTACTGCAGTTGGTCGATTTATTTCTTTTTGAAATTATTTCTAAACTTTCAGTAATCGAGAAAAATGTTTCAAATAGAAAAATTAGATAATTTTGTCTATCCAGTGACGTGCGAAAATAATTTTTCTATCAACAATTTAATTTTTTATTTTTTACCTACATATTTAGACTAATCTTTAGAAAAGAAAAAAATAATTTTGTACGCATTTTGAGTTCCGTTATCGGAACGGTAGGCATATTATTATAATTAAAACCATTGCTCATCTCATAATAATAATAACGCTGACATATATAATTAACTTATCATTTGAAATCAGAGTCTTCTCCGAAAAACTAAAAATTAATAAAATAATTCCGGTGGAAAAAAGGGTGTCAAGCAAATTATGGATAACTACCATCCGGTTGCTCTTACATCAGGATTTTCTAAAATATCTGAATATTGCCTTTTGGATAGACTGATAAATTATTTACATATGAATAATATTATTGTGAAACACCAATTTGGCTTTAAACAAAATAGTTTCACTATAGATGCCCTACAATCTCTGTATTAGTACTGTAGTGGCGATAGTCGGCCAGGAGGAAAAATTAATTGATGATGAATATTATTATTTTTTATGATGCTATCAGTTTTTCTTGTCAATTAGTTTTCAATAAATAAATGTTTTGTCATATTTTATATTTTTACTTTATTTGTGTTTACATATTCCCACAGCACTATTACTAATCACTTAAATGCAAGAGAAAATCTTGTTGATATATTCTGCGACCTTAGCAACGCGTTTGATCATAGTCTGTTATTAACTAAGCTCGATAATACTGGAATAAGAGGGATTACCTTAGACTGGGTGTCTAGTTTTCTACAAAATCGACAACAATTTGTTTGTAATTCTAATCCGGTTAGAATACAAGCTGGTTTACCTCTAGGAACAGTTTTAGCCCCTATTCTTATTCACTCTTTGTATTAATGACTTTACAGTGCTCTCTGATGGCTGCACTCCCGTTCTTTATGCCGATGACACAACTTTGGTCATCTCAGATATACTCACCCTCTCAATGAGGACTGTAACCAAAAGCTACATTATAGGCTGGTCTCATGCCAATAATCTGTACTTAAATGACACTAAGACAAAAATTCTTCGCTTCCAAACTCGTCAAAATTCCAATGTAGAAGACACGAAGACATCGAAATCAACTTTGGAAATAATGTGCTGCATACGAGTACGTTCCGCGCGGTCGAAATCCCACGCGATCGAAATGTATACTCTCAACACTTTGTCTGTTCTACAGAAATTCAAATATTTCCATGCCGTCGAATCCCATTCGGTCGAAATGTTACACGATACAAATCCCTCGCTCCTGTACCGATCTCTTTATCGATCATATTGCATTCTAACAATCTATGCTTCGTGGTAGTTCCGCGTCAAAGATAATATATTAAAAACAAAAAATAAAACATATTATATTATTATACAACGAACTATTTAATAAATGAAGCAGGAAAATAATTTACATACATTTTAAGGAAATATAATAGACAAGAAGTATGTGTAGATACAAGTTACCGTTATTGTCAAAATATGCCGACTGGAAGAAAATATATTTGGAAATAAAAACAACATAAGATTTATAATAGACACAGTAATACATAAGTTTACAACTGAAATAAAGAATGAACTGCTTATTCACATAATATGACAGCTAATCTAAAATGGCGGACCAGAAATATCAATAATTTTACTTAAAATGTATATTTAAATTCTTTTCCTGCTACATTCATAACAGCCTTGGCGACTAAAATTAACGTGAATCCCTCAAGCGGACGATATATGCAACTCTTGAAAATGGTATTCTGTTATTCAACTATACAGTAAATATATATAAAGCATTAGATTCCTTGCCGGTTTCTTGTTTGTCTTTTTGTTTTAAAGTACATATAAATTACTTTGCAATATGAGCAAAGAACGATAAAAATATTAACAACGTCAATTGCTGCGTTTATGGCTGTCATTCTCGGGGTAGGAAGAAATTACCTGTCCCAAAAATTGGCGAAAGGAAGAGTGACATTCAAAATAAATTTAGTAAAATGGAGCCTATCGACAAAAGAGAGGACTGTATTAGGCAAATACGAACTGGAAAACAAGTGACGAATCATAACAAAAATGAAAAGTATTGTATTATTTCCTGACCAATTCATGAGTAAAATAATACACTTTTCACTTTATGTGTAGCATGCAATATATTTCTTACACTTGTAATTAAAACAATTTGAAAGATATTTGTTCCATTTTAATTTTCTTAACTAAGTAAAGTAAATACATATTTATTTAACATCCATAAATAATATATGGTATTATTTTACTATCTTGTGCATAATATAAAGACAGCTGTAATGTGTTTGCACTGGCCACTATGGCCAGCTATACAAGAGCATTTTGTAAATAATCTATTGTAAATTTAAAGTTCTTCTAATCTCATGAGGATGTAACATCAAGTTCATTAACGCCGCGTAAAAATAACAACACACGATTCAACAGTTCTCCCCTTTCTATAATATTTCGAGAAGAATTTGTTGCCTCCAAATAAGTAAACATTTCCTTAGAAATAAGTCTAAGATAACTTTCTTCGAATATTATTATAATTTAAGTTCGTACACAAAATTATTACTAACACTATTTATAAAAAGTTTAATGAATTTGTTTGTATACTTCAAAACGAATGTTGGTTATACAATGTTTCTGTATGCGATCTTACAGCACAATACCATTTTCAGAGCACGTGTATGCTACAACACTAGCGCCGCCATCGGTAGTTTAGTCGCCCAAGTGCAATGGGGTAGAATAGTATGACGTCAGAGTATAGCGCGAAATATAAAGCAATGTCCTAGGCAAAAACTATACTTTCAAAGTAGACTCTATTGGCAGAACACATAAGGGTTAGAATTTAAAGGCTTGTAATTTGATGCTGATATTATTATTATTATGAAGAAGTTAACTTTGAGATATTAATAACATTAAATTGTAAAGACTTCGTAATACAAAATATACACATTAATAAATATCAAAAGTTTTATTTCAAATTGAAATCAACTCTGCGCAACAAGTTTGCGCAGCTTCAAGCATATCTGAGTTTACCGACATACCGACTGAGAATTTGTTTGTTAGCGTTTTTGAGGATTTTCAAATCAGTTATTTTCAGAACTTTAGATTTCTTCTTTTTAAGTTTAAGATAAATAATTGTCTATCCACATTCATATATTAATAATGTCGTGAGGTTTCTCTAACCTAAAAATGGTTCGCTGTCTTTCAAATGGGCTCTTTCGACCGCTTCACGCGATGTTTCACGAACATGTTCGAGATTAAACGAACATGTAATTCCATGCAAAGTTTTTTAAAACAAGTAGAATAATTGTTATTATAAATTAGAGTAATATGTTTGTTGTATTGAAAGGGTAATATTCAAACCTAACTGAATGATAGCTTAAATGGCTAACTTTTCTTAATTAAGATATTGGCGACGAAATGAACTGATCAAAATTATAGTTCTTATTTGCTGTTTGCTGTGGCAATAAGGTTCACTTTGAAAGATGTGTTTACCGGTAGGACAGTAGTTTAAATGAAGCGCGCCGCATATGACGTAATTACTGAACTACCCTATGACAAATGGAGTTGTCACTGTCACTAATTTATATATCTAGAGCAGGTTCTTCATGTGTTTAATGTACTATTAAATTACAAATACATTCCAGAAAAATGAAAGAACACTCAAAGAATCAAAATGTATCAGAAACATATTAAACTTTCTCGTTTTGTTAATTATGTCTCTTTAACTGACACTAGCATAAGTTAAAAATCAAGACTTCACATAGCAAGAAATAGGTATACGTGTAACGCGTACACGATTTTTTTGCAAGCCAGTGTACAATAAATAAAACTATAAAATAATTTGTTAATCACATAGAATGTATACGATTCCAGAGACGTAATTATAAGTATGCAAATACCTATAAGCAATACGGTATTTTATTCATTTCTATTCAACTTTTAGCAAAGTAACGATATAATATTTTTACTCAATATGTTCAATATTTTATATGTTTGTACATACCCATTATTATAAATTTTATATTCGTAATAATAACGGAGGTTACGAATGCTTAAACGTAAATCACAGTCGACGATCTATTTTCTTCTATCCATCATACACCACACTGCACCATTTATTTACGCCGTGGTTATCGTTATCCACCAGAGTAGTGCGAAGGGGGCATGCCAGGCGCTAAATTCAAACTCAGTTTATATAACGAAGAGAACATAGTTTTAATCCCCGTGTATTTCTTACCAAGAAAATTTTTGCGCTTGATCATGTTCACTTTTATCAAGAATCACAGTCCATATGAAAGCGGGTAAGATTATTGAGTTTTAGTAAAAACAAAATTGTGAAATATTACTTTGTTGTTAGTAATAAATATGATTAATTATTGCACACGCGACATCACTGGGCCGAATCAATTAACGTAAAATTTCGAATGAACTCGTGCTCGTGCCATTCGGGCGAACTAGAGGTGATATTCGATGTTTTTGTTTACATTCAAAATTCAAATCTGCAACTAAGAATAATAGAGGCGGATATTACAAAATTATAGTTTTTCAGAAAAAGCGAAAAACAAATATACATATTATTTTTATTACTTTATTAACATAAACTGCTATAGGGTATAAACCGAAACACGATGTTACCACAATCCATCGCATTGTGACGAGATCGCTTGATTAGATGAATGCTGGATACACTAGGCAAAAATTGATATCCACCCAAGTGTTCTTATAATTTTAATTATTTAAAATTGAGGCACAGAAATGTAGCAACAGTAGCGCCATCCTAACATTCCCAAAATGTTTCATGAAATACGTATATATTAAATAAATAATATTTATTTTAAACATTTTTCTTTACTTCCGTATTCATTACCTACTAATTAAATTTTGATAATGGGAAGAAGTTTTAATAAAAAAAATGAAAATGTATATCTAATGCAGACAGTCCTAGAATTAAAGCAACAATTTGTTTGTACCATAGTGAAATAGATATTTGTAAATTTTATTTTATATCATTTGTTGCAAAAGAACCATATTTTTTAAAACGATTTTTATGGTAAGTGATAAGGTATAAGTAAAATATATTTATATTAATACATAATTAAAGTAATCGTAAATTGTTTTTCAAATATAAATAAAACAATTACAAATCATTGTTTACATTAAAATTCTCCTTTGTTTTACTATCTTCTATTAGTGTAATAAAAATAAAATTTTAAAAGCTTTTTTGAATTTTAAAAAGGACTTTATTCTTAAATGTTTACAAAAAATAACTATACCAGCGATGAAAATGTACCTATGTAATTTTAAACTTTTGTTGTAGTATTTGGTGCTCTCCAATCAATAATTTGTTTATCACACCAAACATAACATCCTTTGATTTCTGTTCCCTTCTGGGGCAATAAAGCCAAATATAATGGAGCTACAGCACCTTGTTCTATTGTTAATACTCCAGTATGACTTGTCATATCTGTATCAACATATCCAGGATGTACTGCGTTTACCCAAATACCATGCCTAGATGTGTCCGCATCAAATAACCGTTGTTGAATAAATGAAAGAGCAGAAACACCTACTTTTGAAACAACGTAAGCAGAATTTCCCCAGCCATCCTCTACGTTTTTATTATTTTTTGCTGACCTAAAATTAATTCAATAATGAAATATTAAAAATAACATGTCATGTTATAATGTTACTCACTGCACAAATTCATTCATTAATGTTGATAATTCAGGTTCTGTTAAACTAGAACTACCAAGTTTAGCTCGAAGACCGGAGCCTGGTATTCTAGATAAATGACCAGCAGAACTAGATAAATTTACGACACGCGCATTTGATCTCAGTAATGGAAACAGAGTATTACAAATTCTTAATAAGCTGAAATAATTAACAGCAACTGTTGTTTCAGCTTGTTCCGAAAATGGTTCAGATGCATCATTCTGAAAAAATATTACATATTAAGTATTGCTATTGTATGCATATCAATTTAGAAAAATGATTTTCCGGACGTACTGAGTACGCTATTTTATCTACTACCGACATATTGGAAAGTAGATGAATTATTAAATTTGGATACTCAAAATACAAATAAACAATAGAAAATGCCACAAATTTCAGCATTTTATTGACTCGTTGCCCCTAAAGAATACTCTTGAGACTTGACAGAACTACAGCTCCAGAAACTAGTATATTATTCAACAATCGGATAGTAATGGCTGTAACACACGAGTAGAATACTATGTTTTACTCATTTCGTTCTTCACAAATTTTGACATTTCTAAACAAATATGACAACGGGTGTAACACGAAAACCGGGTCAGATGCGTTTAACATGGGAAAATAGTTTTTCCTTACGCAAAACTAGCCTACTAATTTTAGACAATAATATTTCAAATAAATAGAGTGAAGAATTAAATTCTGCATACAGGTCAATAATCACATTTTATTTTGAACGTTTTTTAACCGATGTTTAATTTAATTTTCTACATTTATTTCACGTATTGTAACGTAGGAAGGCCGTCGCGCTAAGCAAGCGTTAAATTTAGTGACGACGTAATTGCACGAGAAGCCGGGCAACGTAAACAAACGAGTCGCGAAGTGTTTAATTACTTCGGGTCGCCTGAACCTTTTGTGTTCGTTGTGTTATGGGGTCGAATATTCTAGAGCTCTCTCCCGAGAATTAGTCACATACATAGTTACATAGTGAAAGAGTTACATAGCCAGCTGAGTTGACTAGTTGAGTTACTAGTCAGCTGAGTTTAGTAGCATAGCAGTATCGTGGTGGGCGTATGTAGTATAGTGTCGAGTGGAGTAGGTACTCGGAAAGTTACTGGGATAGCTGTGGAAGTAAATATGTACTCGGTAGTGCTGACGAGTATTGGGTAGCTATAATATACGAGGACAGTAACGGCGAATCGGAAAGTTACTGTTATACTGGGATAGCTGTGGAAGTGAATACTCGGTAGCGTTGACGAGAATTGGGAAGCTAGAGTATAGGAGGACATTAACAGCGAGTGGGAGTGGATACTGGGCATTGGTGTTGAAGAATTGCAACATACGGACAGTTGGTGATACTGAATCGGACAGTTGAATGTGATATAAATAAATAGTGGTATAAACAAATAGTGACATAAATATAGTGTTATAAATATCGCGTAAACAGTCTACAAGAGCCTGCAACAGACCGGCAGTCTAAGATTGGAAGGCGTAGTCAAATAAATGAACAATTAGTTAAATAAAAGTACGAGAGTACAGTAAAATTAATAGTGTTAGTGTTTAACTAGTTAATTACATTTTTAGTTATAAATTAGTATTTAATATTTGTTAAATAAACATCTATTTTAATTAGTAATAATTCTTTGACCCAAATAAATAAAAATCGTTACAGTATTATTACTAAAAATTAAAAGGCCACTTTTACGAGAAAAAAAACTTTCCGCATATAAAACGTCTATGGTCCACTCCTCTCCTGCTTTTCATGTTACACTAGGTATGTCATTAGCGACAAAGGTTTATTTCTATTATCAAGGGCACACACGTGACCCTTAGTCTGTAGCCAATTCATGTTTGGGGTGACCAAGGATCTTATAACATAAATGGATAGGAAACTGGGTGTGGTTTCTATTCTATTCAGAGTCAGGCGCTGTCACCAATGAACTGTCATGGTAGTGATCATGGTGGTATCTCCCTCTTTATCGTTGGTGGTATTTTCCTCTTTCTTTTTGAAGATGTATGTGCAGACAGTGGCGTGCTCGTTCGATAATTGTTGTGGAGTCTCACCGATTGTACATATTTTACATATCAATTGTTTTCATAGGTTAATATTCAAAGAAGGGATGAAATATATTCCGATTGTAATAATTTTAATTCTTTAATGTTCTCATTTATTAATATTTATTAAGGAGTGAAAATATAAAACGTAGTACGCAGCGCCTATGCTAACGTAGCGCGGATTGCATAAATATTTTTGGTGGCACTAAACCACGCCCGGTTTCCTAGCCATTTATACTTTGCGTTGACGGTAATTTGAATGTTGGGTGTAACCATCAAACTGACGGTTAAAAAGTGATATAATTTATTGTAAAATTATTTTTTATTGTTTAATGTATTTTGTGTACATTGTATATGGAAATTATTCAAAAATTATGAAAATTTACAATAGAGCTTTTCAATTTAAAGAGATAGGTAGAAGATAAGCGCAATGGGGATCTGCGCATAGTAAGAACAATTAGATCTATAGCGTTTGTTTCTAAAAATTTGAACATAAAATGCGAGAAAAATCTTTAACAACTTTAAAATACTTCTCGAAAAAAGTTACAAAAGCTTACTGGAACTAAAACGTTTAGCAATGCAAATTTTCACCGAGAATACAGGTATTTTAATGACTGCAATATTTTTAACATTTTGTTTGACAGCCCAACTGGCAATTGTTGGCGCCATTTTACTTATAGTATATTCCGTAACTTAACCGCAGTTATCAAGACTCTGGTTATGCGTTCCGTAACGTAAAAAAAATAATTTCAGGATCGCGGTTCAATTTCGGAATGTGGTTCCTGAAAGTTTTGGTTACTTTTTCGTGACCACGATGACCACAAATTTTTTGTGGTTGTTGTGGTCATATTCTTATTTCTTACAATATAATAAATAATATTGTATAAACATATAATTATTATACACTATATACTGATATGTATAATATTTACGTTAGTATAATGATAGACAAAAGTTATGTTGTCATTTATTTCTAATGACGCGGTGGTTCCCTGCTTTACCGACATAAATTAACCAAGATATTCCGAATCACAACCAAACCACTTTTCAGTGACCATAACCTGACCACTTGAACCATAACCACGGTCGTGGTTAAGTTACGGAATATATTATTACTATTTGCAGCGATAGAAAGAGATTGAAAATGTCTATTTCATTATTAATTAATTATTTAAAAATTAAATAAAACATATTAAAGGTAAAATGTTGTATTGTAAGCTAATTATAGTATAATTAGATGTATTTAATATTTATTTATTCCATTTATAAATAAAATTAAAAGTTGACGTTTCTAAATCTGAACTATCAGTGATGTCATCCATCATCCATACAAGTTACAAAGTTTTAGACTGATAATTACGACATTATGAATACAAAACAAAAATACACTGACACTGATGCAAGCACAAAACAATGACAAGATGTTGATGCCTAAGCGGACAGCTACTTTCAAATTGACGCCAACGCAAGTTTCACCCCAAACATGCATTGGTCACATGTATGCCTGTGATATATAGGCTCCGAGCAGACACGCGACTCGAGCGACCTAGGAATGCTTGGAATAAGCTGATTTATGTGCGCATGTCACTAAAAATGTCACTTTGACAAGAAAAATGTTTTGACTTATTTTGATTTTAAACTGCTAACAGTTATTATTCTACAAATTTGAGACAGTAAACCATTTGTTACATAATTACTTTTTAACAGTTCAAAATTAATATAAAGGTGTTTTTATTCAGCCCGGTTACATGGTAACCGTATTTTATTCAGCATACCGATTGCTTGCGGTTACATCAAACATGTAACCGCGGTATGCTGGGCGGTTACATGTCAGGTTACTATTGCTACCCTTTTGCAGCTGTCAAAACGCTGATATTTTGGCAGTTAGGCAACTTTCAGTAAAAGTAAAAATGGAATCTGTGACATTTTTTGTCAACTTGTTTTGTATTAGATCAATACGTAACCCAGTTACAATAAAAACGCTTTAAGTCAAAATATTGGTCTTGTCAAAGCAACATTATTCTTGTCAAAGTGACAAACGCACACAAATCAGCTAATTCTACAGCTTAACCGCCGAGTCGTCACCGACCAGCTTGGATCCGCAGTAGCCTTGCCTTCAAATTGTGGTGAAGACTTCAAACCCTTGCCAGCAGCCACGTAACACTTGTCTCTAATGCGTTCTCTCTCAGCGCTCTACTCATCCCCACAGTTCACGGCTCGGCGGTCAAATTGTAATAGCGTTTTCAGCTTATCAATTCAGTGTGCACTTTTGGTGCTCTTTTTCGGTACTGCGTTTTTCATTTATTTTTTGCACGATCGGGTTATTTTTTTATGTGCACCGATAGTGATTCCTAAATTACTGAACGGTAGTGATGTGATTCACTTACCGTTCAGGAGGCGAGACGATAAAAACAAAAAACGAAGCTTACTTCAAAAATGACAACTAAAAATTTTTAATGTCAAAATAATTTTCAAATCTTATTTTTCTTTTCAATTTTGTGCGTCGATCGTACAAAAGCATCACGAACATTAAGGAATTACCAATTTCAGACAAAATTGGGAACTGAGCGATAAACTATCCTTACCGTTCTTAATATGTATGTACTTAATATATTATTCAGGGCGAACATTTTCGGTACTACGTTTTTGCTTATTACGAAATCGCACCGATTTCTGATGCAAGTGCAACAGTTTCAGAGCAAATATGACAGCGTCAAATTTAAGAAAACGTGACATTTGTAACATTTCTTCAAGAACTTTGTTCATTATCGTCGTCACCTGATAGTGATTTATTAGAGGCAATTTTATGTCTATTTCTGTTTCTTTATTGAACATAGAGAACGAGCAATCATGTGACAAATGTCATAATTTTTCATTCAAAATTTCATGATTTATTGGTATCAGGAATGTGGAATTCAAAAAAATCATGAAATTTTGATTAAAAAATTACGACATAATCATTTCCGGACATAATTAATAGCTGTCATTCTAACACGGGTCCCCATATCTGCTTGCCAAGGTCAGTAAAATCACGTGCCACGTGACTGCTCGCGCCCTATTCAAAATTTGAAGTTTGAATAAACATGAACTGAATTACGAATTTGTTTTTCGCTTGCCGCCTGATCGGTGCGCTCTAAATTTTAGTAATGGGGGTATCAAACGTATGCACGTATCTGCAACTGTTTTGACAACAGTTGCTGCAACTTGCAACCTACGTTATCAGACGTACGCAAAGTTGCAAGAAATACAGAATTTTTTTAGTCTCGTCGTTGGTACACATGATATTTAATTCCTGTTGTCATTTTATAAAATTTGAATCATTTATTTGTATTTAGACGAATAATATCAGAAATGAACAACAAATTATTAGCTGCTACTACGTTATTTAAAATATGGACGTATTCCACAGAGCTTCTTCTTTTCTTACGAGATCAATCAGAGTTTGAAAAAATTCGTCTCATTTTATTTCAACTCCAGCTCCTCCAGCCATTTTTAAATATTTTGTACTGTTTACCAGCTGTTTACAAACAAATGTCAAACAGCTTAGGGATTTTTACTCCCTAAGCCCCTTTACTACGCATGCGTATCTTGATAGTTGCAGATACGTGCGAGTAGTTTTCGAACAAGATGTAAAACTAGTTGCAGGAAAATTGTCGCACTATCACACGTCAAAAGTTGCCGAAAAGCTTGAAGTTGCAGAAAATATTTGACAGGTTGCAGATACGTGCGTACGTGTGATAACCCCATAAGTTGAAAACTCTATAAGGACTTCAAGGTCGCTCGAGTCACGTGTCTCCTCGCGGCCTTCATTTGCAAATCCTTGTACTATACTTGCCGTCAAATAAGTTTGAACTGGAAATTTCAACAATGTTACCAATTCATGTGGACAATGTTGAAAATGCTAAGTTATGAAGAAGCGGCAACACAGTAGGGCAAGGGACAGAGTGCGAAACGGGGAAAAAGTTGAGCATCAGTTCATACTCATTCGAGTACGAGTATTCGCGACTGACATTAACCCGTATCCACCAAGCGCCAAACTTGCAAACCCTCCGAATAGATAATGGCAGCCAATCACACCTCAGAAAATTACCAACTAAGTTGGCCATCTTGAATGAACGCAGTGCCTCTATATGATATTTTAGCCGCCAATAACGTCTTATGTTTATATTCGAGAGCTGTGGACACTTTCATAAGAATCTATTGTTTATATCGTTATTTTTATGTGTAATTTTATTTTTATTTTTGTGGCTGTGAATGAGCATTTAGTTTGTGATATCAAGAAACAAATGTTTTGTAACTTTGAAATCTACTCTAGATTGAAATCTATCAGATTTCCCCTCCACACTATAGCCACCATTAGGTGCAGATTTGAAATCGACTGGCCGAGACCACAATCTACAGAGGTAGATTTCGCACATCGCTCGCTAAGTTCACTGTTTCCTTGTTTTTCATTAATCGAAATCTGATAGATTTTAATCTACAGTATATTTCAAAGTTACAAAATCAGTCCCCAGTATTCCATCCGACTACAGATAAATTTATTATTATATTACTAAAGTATTAGTCACGAAAGATGACTATTCAAGGTCATTTATGAACCGTCTGATATAAGGTCGGTTCGCGGTAACGATCCCGGACTAGTTTGAGCATCATACGCATGCGCAGTTTCATTTTAGTTGTTCGCGGTACGACTCCGACTGGCACATGATTGGTCATTGTTGGTTGTTGGTCACGTACTAATCAGACCAGTCCGAGTGATGCTCAAACTAGTCCTGGATCGTTACCGCGAACAAACCTATAATATTACTTGCAAATAACTTCACTGCATCTCATACCCATAGGCGTGCAACGCGAAATATTTATGGATATATTTTAACTGAAAAAATAAATGTATCTGATTTGAAAATTTTGTTTCTTTTTAAATAAAATTTTTATCTTATTCACTTACGATTTAGCATATAACAAAAAAATATTTGTTTGAATATAAACTATGTTCTGCTTTAAAATCGTATTTTGATAAATTTAATATTATTTATTACTAATATTAAATATTGAAATTTCACATTTCTTAAAACAGCGTTTAGTTAAAACCGTGCTCGTGGTACGAGCCATGTCTGTAACTCTACAACATACGTCATTGCTATTTTTAGTATTAGAAAGTAATGGCACAATTTACGTATATCTGTCATACACAGTCACACCCACGTCACACCACCACATAAATTAAATAGACACGTCAACTAATCTTGGTTTTCTTATACAAAATGTTGCTAAGTTAATCCTATAAAGTGCCATGTATTCTTTCTTCGAACAAATGAGCTTGAATAGTTATCTTTCGTGAATAATAGTATATCTACCTTGAACGCAATTGCAGCATTATTTACTAAAACATCAATACCACCATAATTACTTTGGATGTAATCTTTAAACTTGTCAATACTTTGTTGATTATTTACATCAAGTTGATGAAATTTAGGTTTTAGTCCTATTTTCTCTAATTCTGCAACTGCACTTTGACCCCTATTGATATCTCTAGCTGTTAAATACACTTTTCCAGAAAATTTCTCGCATAATCCTTTTACGATTGCAAATCCAATGCCTTTATTGCCACCTGTAACCTAAAATATAAAGATATACAGTAAATTATCAATATCGTAAGCAAATTCATAAAAAATTACCACAGCAATTTTCGTAGACGCCATGACAATTATTTATAACAACCGGAAAATTATATTTTATCAGTCAAACATCTGTCAAAATTTGAAGTAAAAATTCCAAACAAATAGTACCAACTTTATAAAATTTTAGTAAATAAAATATAAATCTGTTTGTGGATGTGACAAGCCAAATAAAATAAAAATTATCTCATAAACTTGATCCAATTATTATAGTCAAAAATGAGTAATCCTGTCATAAGTAATATTTTCACAGCGTTTCAATTACACATAGATTCAGAACAAGCAATTCGTGAAGTACGCTATACCATACCTTTGAGGTTAATACTTTTTGTAATGTAACATTTGTGTTTTAGGAAATAAAGCCCATTGTAAAAGATATTGAAAATACAGCAAGAAATATTTTGACTATATTACAAACCATTCATCAGGAAAATGGAGAAAAAGAAAGTAATTTCTTCAAAAATAATCTTGTTCGATCATTTTTAATGCTTACATTTTTAGTTTCAGGATGTTGCTTAAAAGCACGTAAATTATTTGACGAAGTTAGAAAAGGATATAAAAATTTAATGAAAGTAGTTCCTGCTAATCAATATTATCGTTACAATGACCACTGGAAATTTGTGACTCAACGACTAGTATTTTTAATAGCTCTTACAATTTTTCTTGAAGTCGGAATTTTAGTTTCTCGCGAAACTTGTGCTGAAATACTTGGAAGTAGGATATGGTTCTAATATTTTGCGTAAAATAAATATAAATTATCTTAATTTTAGTCCAAGTGAACCAGTCAAAAGGGTTTCATTTAGATTTAGAAGATTATCTTCATGGATTGCTTCAGTTATCTTCCGAATTGGTAAGTTAAATAAAAATTTCTTTTGGAAGAAACATATAAAACGATTTTTTAGGCTCGTTTTGCTGTAAATGCTGTTACTAATGGAGATTACAATCGCCCATTACAAATATCTAAATTTGTGTCTGAACTTAATGCTGGATTTCGGTTATTGAATTTAAAAAACGATTCTCTTCGAAAGCGTTTCGATGTTTTGAAATACGACGTAAAGAAAATTGAAGAAGTTGTGTATGATTTAAGTATTCGGGGACTGAAATCTGAAACACCACAAGAACATTCATAAATGCATATTTTAAGTGCAATTTATAAGAATAATAACTATTTTTTATAACTCTTAAGATTGATTTTCATTTGTAATTATTCTTATTTTTAATACTTTTTTAATGTATAAACAAGGATTTATTTCTTAACTTTATTGATGTATTACCTGTTTAGAAATAAATAAGTATGATGTAAATAGGATTAAATTATTAAACATAAAAATATTAAAGTTCCACCTAAAATCTGATGTTCCAGATTTTATTGTTCACTCATACACATTAACTAATCACATATTTACAAATATTCACATTCAGAGATGACCTAATTCAAATAGAATCAGAAACGTTCACTAAGACCCGTATAGTGTCGCGTTTTACTATTAATTACAACGATGTTCTACCGTCACAATCAATGTATTTAAAGCGTTTTAGTTTAGCGGCAGTTTAGTGCAGCATAGCAATCTTTTAGATTAACAAATAATGTACATATAAATAATGCGAGATAGATTAGGTACTCGTCAAAATTACAAACAAGTCTACTGCAACAACATTTAAAACATTAACAAAACAAAAATGATTAAAAATTCAAGATCGCTATGTAGCACTTAAAATTATTTCACATGTATACGTTTGAATATATTTCAGAAATAGTGTGCATTTTATGCAACACTGGTGACAAAGGAATGTGTCAACAAAATTCCATCTAGGACTGTGACGTCATCACACATCTTAAAATTTTGTAAATTGGACACACGCGTTTTTTCCAATCGATTTGTAAACTTCATACATATTATGAATATTTTATATATATCTGATAATTTATTATTATTCAATATAAATCTTTCCACGTAACGAAAACAAATTACGGTTATTTCTAAAAAAGTGAATTAACACAGTCTTAATTGGAATATCCTAAATGTAAAATATGCCCAATAACATCTCTGATAACGATTGTCTATTTGTAAAAAAAAGAGTAAATCTGAAATCCATTTGAAAAGATTACTCTAATCATTTGAACGCAAATGAACAATTGTTACAAATAGACAGTCATATTAAAATGAAGATATGATCGATCCACATTGAATGAGATAGAGAGAGAGCTTAATTATTTTATAGTACCGATTGATAACAAATTAGTAGTTTTATAACAGCCTTGTTTTTTGTTTTTAATATTTTTTGTTTATAAAACATACACATAGCTTGTTGGTCTCATAAAATTAAATATTCAAGTTTAAATATTGAAATTCTTAACATTATCTGTACAAATATAAACAAAACTGCATTCTGACCAAACCTGAAGCAGCCCATTGTTATAAATAAAATTATATTTTCATAATTCTTATGACTGTTAGAAATGCTACAAATGAAGTATTTGTATAAAGAAATAAAAGTGTGATTGAAAAGAAATATATAAAATTAGTTATAGTTTGTACTTTATTTTTCTAAAATATTAATATTGAATTCTATATTCAATGGACCAATGAAATAATAGTAAATAATACAAATGTTTCTCACTGGAAGTTTACATATATACTTCTAATACTGCTCAAAGTAATTATTCTTTAAAAAAATGTTTCATTATTAAATTCAATTAGGACATTTAGGAAAAACTAGAATACTTAAATAAATTATGAAAAACAATTTCTTAAACTTGAAGTTCAATTTTATGTGTCAATTGTTGTATTATATTCTGTTTAAAAGCATCCTGTGAAATTAAAGATAATTTCTAATATAATTAAACTCCATGTTTAAATATTACTAAATAATAAAATTATAAATCTATATTTAATACTATAAAAACATAATAAATCTCAATTTTATACAAAAATTTGCAACAATTGGACGAAAAGAATGACTAAACAAATAATAAAAGAATAATATAATAAGGAATTATAATATACTATGAGACTCTAAATTATTTTGTACTAATAAGAAACATATCATTTGGTTTGAATATTATAATAATAATGTAAAATTATATTTTAAATATATGTACATAGTGTATATAATATTTATGTATTTGTAATTTTGTGGATGTAATGCTTTTGAAAAAAATGAAAAAAAATATATTGCATGTATTTATATCTATCTATGATTGTTTATTAAAAAGAGTAAATACATAAAGTACAAGTGACGACATCTCACGACATATTAATTTAAGGAATTCTATATTACAAAAGCACCAAATGAAAACATCAAATGACAGATAAAATTTCAACAGGACACTTTTAAAACAGAAGTGATATCTGTGAATCTGTACAGAGTTACAGACAAGCAACGACAACCAATCGTTCTGCTCCGTCTTACCAATACCACAAATACCAACAGCCAGCAGCGGCTCAGGGGCTAGCAGCCTGGAGTAACAATGACAGGCCCTACGTTCGTGAAAGAACGCAGGTTCCACCAACAACATCACGTCACTTCCATAGGTAGACTGTTGTTCTTGCGAACGATAGTTTGCTTGTTCTGTTTGTTGTTTGATGTTGACGCCGTCACGTTATTGTCCATGCACTGTGAATTCATTTTCGTCGAATCGCCGCTGCTGTCGTTCGACAATGAACTTATATCCAAAATGTTGGCACTTCATACATACAAAATATATTAGTAACGAAAACAATATATCAATTGTCGAGACCATTAATGCAGTCTCGTTTCATTAATACTAGTTCATTGATGTAAACACTTCTTTTATAAATAAATAAAGAATATCTTAAAAACTGTAATAATTTGATGTACGAAAAACAAAAAATATAGTAAGATCAGTTTAATGAAAAAAATGTTTAGTATTATTTTATTTCTTATATAATCCATGAGTCCCGTAAACCTGATGCTTTTTTAAAATGATACTAACCTAATAAATTTAATAGTTATGTATGAGTAAAGTATATCTTTTTTGCACGAGAAGGAAAATTTGCCGAACAAGCCGAAGGCGAGTGCGCAAATCCTTCGTATGAAAAAAAGATATAATTTACTCACGAGTTGCATACAAAATTTTTTTACGTCTGCAATGGGAGCGTGAAAAAAGCGCCGTAGCGTTTCATTATTTCACTCCGCAGCGTTAAAAATGTACACTTTTTTTCACACTTTCATGTATTAAAAAAGGCATACTTTATAAACCCATTTTAATGAAAAAAGGGTACATTTTTTAACAGACGTAAAAAAAACTTTTTTATGATATTTGGATATTGAGATACTGATGGTTTTAATATAAGCAATACAGTAAAATAACTTTCCTTCTTCTTCTCCATATCCCTGATACCCACCAAACATAGGAAATACGCTATTTTATAATGACAATATACAGGCTGTTCCATTTAAATGTACCATCACGAATAACTCGAGAAATATGCATCTGACCAAAAAATGTTTCGAATCAAAAGTTTGGTGGTTCGGAGGGAGACATCCGAATCTATCTAATCCTCCAGGGAGCGAGGAAGGGGGCAACTTTGTAATCTTAAATGGGAACCCCTATTTTTGCAGATTCGGATAGATTGGAAAAAATTAAGTAGGGTTTACCTGGCGAACTTTTTTTATTCATGACAGATGGTGCTAGAATCGTTTTAGGCGTAGAAATAAGTTCTTCTACGACCACTAACAGAAAATTGCACTTTTTATGTTTTTCATTTACGTTTTTTTATAGTTTATAGTTAAAGCTACGTTTCCAGCTCTTAACATAGTCACTGTTTTAGTCTTTGTTTTTGTATTTTGTCTTATGTTTTTGTTAGAAGATATTGGCAATTTCCAGCTGTTAACATAAGCACAGTCTAAAGTTTTTGTACTTATAATGTTTGTTCACTCAAAAAAGGAACACATTTATAGAACTCTTTACAATGCTTCAAAAATTATATAGTTATTAATGATATTAATGATGAGTAGTAATCATTACTCAAATTAAGTAATAATGTAATTATTTTGTATAATTCCAAAATAACATTTGAAATAAAGCACGAAATTAATATGGTGAACGAGCCACAATATTTCTAATATTCCACTTTAAATTTCAATATTGTCTGTATATCCATAAGATATGATATAATTTTATTTGTACTTATAATATAAAAGATATAATTTTTTGTCTTTCTGTTGTCCATATTTATATTATCTCAACACAAAAAATAACAACATAACCACCAAAATAATGACAGATACAACGCGTAGAACTACTGCGCAACATAAAAAGAGATAGCTCTTACATCACTTATCTCTTTCCAACAGAACAGCGACAAAGACTATGACGAAAGTATGAAGCATGCAAACTTTGTGTTTATGCGCTATGACAAAGACAAAGACTAAAGACTAAAACAGTAGCTGGAAACGCTCAAGCCATTATACGTATGACAAACTTTCAAGGTTATGACAAATAACAAAAACAGTGACTATGTTAAGAGCTGGAAACGTAGCTTAAGTCTATGTTTTTTCAAAATTAAAAACAGACTTAACTATAAACCAAGGAATAATAATTTGATTTAAACGGCAACGCCACTGGGTATACAGGGTGTAAATGAAATAAGTGCATTAAATTTGACCAGTAGTATAACTCATCGAGAGCAACAATATTTCTTAATAACTTTTTCTCGAAATCGCATATTTTTTTAACCCTTTTACCACCCCGTAAATTGACGAGTCGTTCCAAATATTTTTCTGATAATTGAATGCAGCAGCAATAGCTATGAAAAATTTTGTTTTAGCAATTGACAGTCCTGTCAAAAAGAAAAAAAAGTTATTAAGAAATATTGTTGCTCTCATCGAGTTACATTACTGGTTAAAATTAATGCACTTATTTCATTTACACCCTGTATATTAGCACAGAGGGCAGTGTAGTAGATAATTAGGTATGTGTAATTCTACGACATATGTCATTTATTATTTATAGTGTGTTAGAAAGTAATGCCACTATTTACATATATCTGTTACACCACATAAAATAAATAGACATAGGTCAAATAATCTTTCTCTTTCTAATACAAAATGTTGCTAAGCTACTGCTGTAAAGTGATGTGCCGTCTTTCTTCGAACAAATAACCTTGAATAGTCATCTTTCGTGAATAATAGTATATATATTTCCATTTATAGTAAAAGTTATTTTTTGATAAGATGCATATATCTCGAGTTATTCGTGGCGGATACCCGGTATAAAAAAGAATAATTAATGAAGTGGGGCGCACAAGAATGTAATGAATGCCTTTTTACGTGTTAAAGTTATTAAAAAGGAGTTTTATAGGACACAATAACGACATCTGTATGAAGCACTCATGATAGATCGACATATGAGTCAAAATATTTTAGTACTTTATTCCCTTCATCTTTATAAAAATCTGATGTGGCCAGCACATTACCTTCCGTCAGTTCAATGTATTTTGTACAAATTCCACACAGAGTTTTTTTTTACAAATGATTATATATTTCCAGTAAAATTATAACTCAAACATACTATGTAAATTGCACTTTGACACTGACATTTGTCAATCAGAATTTTCTTAATGTAGTAGATGTTTCCATGTTTATAGCACAGCTGGCTGCTTTGTGAAATTTAATTTCTTTATAATTTTTTAACTCTATATCCACTGAATATGAAGTATAAAATGTAATCAAAGCGCATAGAGAATAAAATATTCTTAAATATTCATAATAACATTAAATGTGAAAAAGTGATATTTAACAGCATTTTTCAAGAAAAACTGTTAAAATCTTCAAATTAGGGTACTTCCGGTAGACCAATTATAACCAAAATCTAATCAGCTCTTCATATGGATCTAAAGAAAAGGAATACGCAAAAATTATAATTTTTGGAAAGGTGGTATTGGAGTTATGCGATCCGAAAAAATCGTCACACACACACATATAGACATCATCGTAAAAATAGTAAAATCATATTCTAGGGACTCTAAAACATGCTCATTCATTAAGAACTCAACATCGAATTTTTTGACCAAAAACAATACCTTCCTTACCTAAAGGTATGACGGAAGGTAAAAAAAGAGAAAATACCAAATGCAAGAACTATCGAGGAATAGCTCTATTAGATGTAGTTTATAAAGAAATGGCGACCTGGCTCAACCACAAAATTAGAGAAAAATAGTAGCTCCGGTAGGAGAATATCAGGCAGGTTTCAGAAGGAACAGATCATCATAGATTAGATTTTTATCCTGAAAGAACTTCAAGCAGTAAACTATAAGAAAGGCCTAAATATGCATATACTGTTTATAAACTTTAAACAGGCATATGATTAGGAAGGAACTATTACAAGCAATTGAAGGAGTTCAGATTCGGAGGAAACTAATATGAATGACAAAAGTTTCCTTACAAAACACAAAAAGCAAAGTTAAGATCAACGGACGAAAATCAAAATCGCAAGGAGAAGCGGTATATACAGGCAGGGGTTGATATATGATCGAAGACACCAATGCTTGGCTTTTGCCGATGATGAAGAATTAAAAAGAATAACCAAATGTCGAATTGAGGAAGGTGAACGAATGGAACTAAACAAACACAGAAAAAACAAAATACATGATGATGGAAAAAACGTCTAACTACACAAAGAAAACACTGAACAAGGACAAGAACTTAGATTACTTAAGCACAAAAGTTACTGAAAAATGCGATATGATTCAGGAAATTCAAGAAAGACTGGCAAACGCGAATAATGTAGCGGGATCAGTATATAAACTACTGACAAGCAAAGAAATGTCAAGGAAACCTAAAAAAAAAAAACAAATATACAATAATAGTATTGAGACCAACTCCAATATACGGATGTGAAACATAGGTACTAACAAAACAGGAAGAATGTATGGGAGAGAAAGTTGCTAAGGCGAATATATGGAGGTGTGAAGGAAGGAGACTAGTGGAGAAAACCAAATAAAGAAATAGAAGACATATACGGTGGGTGGGACACTAGCGGGAGAAAGGTTACCATAGAAGACAACAAAGTAGAAAACAAGAAGGAAAGAAGCAGAGGGACAGAGCGAAGAAGAGATGGCTGGACGAAGTCGAGAATGAAAGCAAGAAACAGAAAAGAGTGGAAAGAAGTAGTACATCAAGCCCAAGGCCTACAAGGCCTGCCGAACTTACGTATATATTCTCATTACCTCTACTACTATACATTTTAAAACAAAAAAAGTTTCGCTATTGGCTTAACATTTTGACCACGTCTAGAATTATACTGTGAGTATGGTAGTACTTATCATGAAAAAATCGCAAATACTTTTGAAACACTTACGACCCGATTCTGAACCATTACTTCATATCATATCACAATGGTGATAAATTTCTGGACCCGATTCTCAAATTTACTTCATTTCATATCAAAATTGTGATAAATTTATCATATCTCTTATCAATGTATTGTCAATAAACACATGCGCCAAATTCGTATTCTTATGCGCAACCAATATTCATTCTAATTCTGTAACCAATAGAAACAAATGCAAAGCCTGACATTTTTATGTTTTATTCAGAACTTTCTTACAGAACTGAGGCGATTATAAACATACTGTAAATATGTACGTACAATATTTCACTTTCTCACCCATTTATATCAGATACTTTGCAATTGAGAATAGCTCCAAGTGATAAAGTAAAAAAAAATCACTGCATGGGCATGGCATATCACTTTAGAATTGGGCCTATAGATTTCTACGAATTTAAATTGTGCATTTTATTAACTCGTTACCTGAGTAACGTATTCTTGTTTTTGAGATTTAATGTAAAATTTTCGAAAGCAGTCACAAAAAGTGTTATTGCTAAAAAATATTTTCAAATGATTGTATATAAAATTATATTCCGCCAGTACTTGTTTGATAATAATAAAACTCTAAGTTTATCAATGTTTGTAAAAGTTTGTTACTAAAACCATCAGATTTCCGAAACTCATTTGCTGAATATATTTTGGAAAAATAAAAGATTGTAAAATTCTTACCTATGACTATTAAGCGTATTATGTGTAGTGACGGTGGTGTGTGTAGCAAGACGCACGTTGCGCTCGCAGTTAAGCGTACTGGTTGCTGTGACATTACATCTTCGTGCACCCGACATGCCACTTGTGTAAGCGTTAAGTTGCATTTTATTCCCTTTTCGACCTGAACCCATTACTAAAACACACCAAAACTCAATTAATATCACTTAAATAATTATTAATTATACAAGTATACAAATTAATGGCAAAGTCTTACAGATTTGTAAATCTGTAAAAGACTGACAAAAAAGACATCTATTTTCGTTGATGAATATAAAATTATGCGTAACAGTGGCAGCTTTCGTTGCAATTTTGTTTATTATTTACAGATTTGCAGATCTTTTAGACTTTACAGTTTTGCGCAAATACGGCCATAAAATTCGCATTTTATATATAGACCGTATCATTAATGTTTTAAAGAATTCTCAAATTACTATAATTCTCCTATTCATACAGTCATTTTGATAATTAATGGCATTTGTAAAAACATAGTATCTATTTTCAAATAAATTGAAGTAAATTATGAATATAAAATGTACCACCGTCCGAAAATATGGTATCCATTTAGTATTTATTTTTATCTGAATTTATGGTTTCAGTTAATAATTGTATTGGCATAAATAAATTTCATTTTTGTTTTCCAGGACTTCATTTGAACCCGCTAAAAAAGCTGGTAATCGTTCGTCACGACGAAGTTTGGCCTTTTTGATATGTGGAATCTTATAGAAATTCTTCATTTGCAACAAAGTTAGCAATTTACCACTACGCTTATTCGCAGTTAGATGCTTCAACTTATTCCTTTCTTGCAATACAATTTTTATCGAAATACAAACACAGCGGGTGTCAATACACAAAATACAGTATTTCTCTTATTAATATTAAATACACTCAAACATCAGGCAACTATTTATCAGTTATTTGATTCTCATGTTAAGTTACAAACAAGGGTACTTGATACAATTTTTTAATTATTGTTCATTAATCTTGATATTTAAAAAAAAAAATATATTTACCATATTTTCGGATAGAGGGAGTATAACATTTAAAAATATGCGTATTTAATGTCACACTTATACTTTTTATTTATATTAACAGTTTAAAAATAATATCACAAAATCATACATAAATGAACTTAAAAATTTATGTCTGATGCGCTTGTAACAAATCTTATAAAATTTAATCTACGAAAATATAAAAAAGATATAAGTACTTTTTTGTTAATATATAGGTAACGACACTATTTACAAAAAGTTTTATAGGAAATCATAAATCAAATATTGCTTTATGTTTCCTTATATACAAATATTTTACTATATATTTCTGACAGTATATTGTAAGATTATTTTGAAGAAAAAAGTTTGTTCAAAATAATCAAAACTTATTAGGCTGAATTCATCTCTACTAATAAACAATAAATATAATTTTTTTATTAATGCATCATTGCACACATTTTATTAAATTTAAAAACGAGTGCTGAATTCGGTCCATTATTTTTAAAGTTCATTTTATCTAAACTGTAGAATTTAATGCCAGAAACATATAATTATACATACAAAAATAATATAAGAAAAACTTCATACTCTAAACCTGTTCATAAATACGAGTATGTAAAAAAATCACTATTCAATTTTTCACTTAAAAAGTTAAGTATGTAGGTTATATTTTTGCAATTTTAAAATAAAGTGAAAATTTAACGCTTTTTTCATAATTTATTAATTCTATTTATAATTAATGTAAAAGAAAAATGCTTTTATACTGCAAATATCTCATTTTGAGTTAATTTTACAAAGTTATAGTAAGTTTTATAGGAATCTGTATAAATTTGCAGAAGTAACTACCTAATATTCTGGTCTCCCGCCTAAACAGGTAACAAGCTAGTCACCCGACCAAAGATTATATTCCTCCTATAGTCGGATGATTAGCTATTTGCAATCTTAATCAGAAGTTCAGAATACCAGTCAATAAATTCATTATATTTGAGGGTGAAACTGTTATTTTCAAGATTATTAAGCTGATATCTTAAAATAACGTTGTAAGATTAGCCTGCATAATTTTGAACGTAAATATTTAGATAAACGAAAGTTTAATATTTGAAAATAATAAAATTAAGGACACTTACATTCCGAATGCGATAACGGACCATTATTGATGTGATTAATGACTGTATGTTTGGGTCGAGTTGGAGACTCCATCGATGATGACACATTAACACTATTATACTTAGGACTAGTCAAGGTACTTGAGAGAATGGATTGTTTGTTAGGTGAGACACATCCGTCCGGCACTACACTGTTCACTACGCTGTCGTCATCCCTCGAAGCGTTGACCACGTGGAAGCGCGAGCAACCGAACGACCGGTCCAGAGCTGGGTCAGGCTCCGCTTGCCGCGTGTCGTCGTACGAGGGCACGGTCACCATGTCAGAATACAGGTCCTGCAGCGTGAACGGTGTCGTCGTGAAAAGCGGCGAGTCATCCAGCAGAGTGCCTGAACACGTGGACAGGTTTTGCAGCTCGATTGTGATCGGTGTAGTGCTAGACGGGTTGAATAATGGCTCGTCGATGCACGGACCCGAATCGTAGCTTGGGGGTGGAGTCTTTGGCCGGAAATGTAACCTGAAATTTTTTAATTTACATTAAAAATTTGCCACAAGAATTATTCTTTACCATACTTCGCAAACACTAAATAAACTTAAAACGCTTAACTATATTATTTGTTTATGTAAATATAATATATAAATAAATATGTATATACATCATTACTGCTTATTACCCATTTCTAGGTATGCCAATCTACTGTTATTCGCAGATTTCGATAATATGTCTGTATCGCCGAGGGCGCTTACCAGGCGTTACCTCAGAGACTCTCATTGTTGTGAAGAGAGCACCACAAGGATCACTTTTGTACTATTTGTAAATTGAAAATAATGATCAAATTTGATGTCCGTCGGATTTGAACCTAATAATGCTTATAATATATAACTTGTTAAAAGAAAAACAAACATATATTGACTTTGTGGTATCTCCAACAGCATTCTAATTTTAAATGAAAAAATCAAATAAAATGTCACACAAGATTTCGATGTGCTTTTTTTCTTTTAACAGAATTAAAATAAATGCCTATTAACGACTAATTGTGATTAATTTTTTTTGGGTGCAATAAAATCTAATTATTTATGTCTATTGTTTATATGTAATCTTAAATAGCTGAAACGAACAATAAAAGTGTGCTACAACTTTTTACATAATTTACTATATTAATCGAAATTTCCTTTATATATTAGCCAATGAATTTCCAACAAATATTTTTTTACTCATATTTTCTTTAAATATATGTTACTATATTAAAAGAAATCTGAGTTTTAAAATAAATTATTAATATTATTATACATATTAAATTATATAGCATGATCGCAACAGCAACAATAAATCATTTAAAAAGTAAGTAAATATTCGCGAAAAATAAGTATTTGCAAAATTTTCCTCATAATACCTATTACTGAAATATATTTTTGTGAAACTTTTGCCGTAAATTAGATATAATATTTAATAAAAGTAATGTTTCTATAATTCATAAAATCAACAACAAAGTTGAATTAAAAATGTTTTCCTTCAATTAAAATGTAAATGTAACATTTTAAATCGCACATATTATATTTATTTTTAAGTGAATTAATTAATTTAAGACTTGTTTGTTTATAAGTGTTTTCCATAATTCCAAGAATAAATATTCAACAATATATTTTTTTATTATCACGCATATTTACTGACTGTTGTAAAGTTATTTACATTTTGAAGATTATTAGATAATATTCAAAAAAATCTTATACCCCAAAATTAATTCTTTATTTAATTGAAAATTTGATTATAAACATTATAAAAAGATAGTAGTAATATTGTGAGGTTGTAGAATATACGTACCAATCCCTCCTAATTTCTCGTAAAGTTTCTACCAAATCGTCCTGATCACATGTATTTGTATCTTGAATCTCACTAACTTCTGTCCGATCGTGAATCTCTTTTTTCACTTCACATGTCACTGTATCACTAGCACTACCAACTACTTCACTAGCCATATTATTCGAGAGCCACGTTTGCGAACTATACACACTATTCGACGTATTAAAACCGGTTGTCTGTAGTAAAGTGTTTGTCTCACTCGTAGAGTCTTTGTAGGCGGCGAGGGAGGTCCTAGGATTCGCACTGTCGATGACGGAGAAGTCAAGCTGCCGCCACAAGTCGTCGAAGTCGGTCGTTGTTCGGTCGAGAATGACACGGCCGCCTCTACCCAGCCGGCGTCGTGCGAAGCCGATGCACCTCTGTGGATGCGCTAGCGACGTCAGCGTGTATCGGTATTTGCGCTCGGCCAGGCCGTTCTCGTGCGGTCCGCACCATGGCCAGTTGCCAAGGCCGTTCGGTATCGGCATATGATAATTGCAGGCTTTATTTCGTCTAAACGCAAATTGTCCCTCATCCTCGCTTTCGTCTGGTTCGGGGGATGGCTGCGCAGGGTGGATTTCTTCTTCGTCCGAGGAAGCCAATCCATCCATTCCACTTCCTACATCAGAACAAAAATATTAATAATTGGTTCCCTTTGAAGATAATGAGCAGAAATTTTACATTTTTCAATGAATATATAACTATTTAGTTACATCTTATAGTGAATTCCGATCCACTCGGACTAATTGTTGTTATACGGGAATCGAACCACGATGTCACGCTTAAGATGCGGTCGTACCACTGCCCATTAAACTATTATTAGTAAACAGTATATTGACTTAAATATTTACAAAATTTGATACTGAAAACCTTAATGTTTATTCAGTTATAATAAAATGTGATTATATGTATATGGTTTACTATGATTTTTAACCCTGCAGCGGACGCGCCTCTCAGAACTACGAGCGGGCGTGCGAGGCACTTCCAAGCAAAAAAAATGAATTTTATGACTATTTAGAACAACATATATTTTTTAGACATTGAAAGTTATATTTATTTATTTAAAGTAATACATATTATTCACTAATATTCTAATATTTTGAAAGAAATACTTTCGCCCAGCAACAATTTTATGTGACTTTTTAACACTTGGCGCACTTAGTGCACCTGCTGCAGGGTTAATATGGGTGGATTTTTTGTTTTTGGGGAAGATTAAACCACCCTTGTTAATAAATACCACAAATAAATATATACACAATCATTTTATTTGAGTTGGTCCGAACCCGCAAACATAATTCATGCACACATTTCTATCTCCACATACAAAACAATAATAAATAATAGAATAAAATAAATAAATAAATAAATATATCATGGCGGTTTTATTAATGAGTGTACCAATTTATTTACAGATTTCAGTAATGACGATATATCTGTACCGTTAAGTACGTTTATCAATTGGTATCTAAAGCGTTCTTAAAAAAATCGTGGAGCCTCAATATTTTATTGGATTTTACTGGATTTTTTATTTAATTTAATATTTTTTTTAATAATTGTTAATATGAATATAAAAAACATTATTATGAAAACCATATTTTTCATAATAAACAATTTATTTTGAAATTTATTAAATTGTAACATTAATTTTTATAAATAAATAAAATAAATACATCATCGCGGTATATTACCCATTACTCGGTGTACCAATCAGTTTTGTACACATATTTCGGTAATGATGACATATTTGTACCATGAGAGAATATACCAGGCGTCACCTAACGAGTACTCATTTTATTGTATTAATAATATACATATTACCATAAATATTTACAGCCTTTGGTAATGAAAACTGTGTTTATTTTGTTATTAGCTCATATTTAATTAAAAATTGTGATTACTTTCTATTAAATTGGGATTTTTATAGGTTTCTTAAATGAGTATTTTTCAAAGAACTCTACTACTTGAAAAGCGCTTTTTGTAATTGTTGTCGGCAACGGGAATCGAACCGCAACTTAATTATTATAAATATTTTGCTGAGCACAGGGCAGAAATTACTCATCAGTAACTCTAGTGTAAGGGAACTACAGCTTACACTAGATTCCAACCGAATATCACGGACACAACGACATTTCCTTATTACTAGTTACCGAGTGCGGGAAATCAAACCTCGATCCTTTTTATTAGTATGTGAGCGTAATAACCAACGATCCACCACTATCAGTAAAAAAATTAATATTAAATAATACATATAAACAATCATGCCGACCCAGGTAGAGTAGCGGTAGCGCTTTCGCTTCACGCTCCAAGGGTCCCGGGTTCGAATCCCGGTTAAGGCATGGTTGTTGTGTGTCTTTCATCATATTTCATCTTCATCCACGCAAGGTATAAAATGTAAATGTTATAAAAATGTTAAGAAATACGTCACCCCCATATATCAATTGTAATAAGTTCATTGTAACTTTAAATACAATAAAGAATATTATTATATAAATAATCATCCCATTGTTAAACAATTTGGGTTGGTCCGAACCCAAAATTATATATTCATGCAATTATTTTCCTACACTACTTTCGCCTCATTCATATTCATAGGACACAATAAATATATAAATTCATTTTTAAAGGCTTGATTTTTTTATTCGTTTCATCGATTATTTTTATTTAGATAACTATAATTTAGGTCTGAAGATGCTAGCGAAACTATATTAATCTAAATAGAAATAATTAGTGAAACCAAAAACCTAGTAATTTGTCAACCCTTTAAAATAGAATTCGAAATTTCAGCATGCATGAGCTGACACCTTACAAGAAATTATAATTATCACAGTTTTTACTAAATCGGAGGGTAATTTCTGATAAATTAGAAATTTATAATTAATATTGACCAAATTCGAAATCCGTAGAAAATACAATGGTATAACAAGATTGATGTACTCACCAGAAATAACAGATAGCCTGCCATGTGTAGAATTTTTATGTTTTCTCTTCTTATATTGTCTTTTTTCTTTCCGTGGAATAATTTCATCTTTAATAATGGCTTTATTAACCCAACTTTGGTTACTGTAGTGATTTTGGAAGATTTGAGTAAACGCAGGTCGAGAAGCTTTGAGAGCAGTAACTTCAGCCAACATCGAGCCACTGAAATCTTGCGCCTGATATCTCTTTTCATATATTTCTATAGTTAAATGTAAATATTCCCGTTTTGTTTTTTCTCGCCTTTTAACGAGTTCTAGTAAAGTTACAGCTCTAGAGAGATCTCTTCGCAATTTCAGCATTTTCTCATACGATGTCTCATCATTTTTACGATTTTTGCGAGTTTGCATTTTTTCAGTTCTTCTTCGAAATGCCAAATATGGATTGTTGGCTGCTAATCCTGCTCGATGTTCCGTTTTAACAGATAATATCAATGGATGTTGCTAAAAACACCAATAATGTATAAATATTGCTTATTTAAATATAGAAATGTGTAGTACTTACAGTGTTTAATCTTTTATTTAGCCAGTAATCGAATACAGCAATAATCAAGTCGTCGTCTTCCTTAAGCAATGCTTTTGCATCATTTAAAGTAACTACTGTTTGACCACTGCCCTTCTCTAAGCGATCCATCATTTCTTCAAATTTCAGAGGTGTTAAATCTAGCTTGTTCGCCTGCGAAACTAACCATCTTTCATCCTCCGAATCCATATCGTAATCAGGGATATCTTGTTCCATCGCAAAAGCTGTAAACACATGCGACAGTTAATAAAAATATAGGAGCGTAAATTTCATAAATCGTACGTTGCATGTGTATAAGTTGCCTTGGTTGTTTGTAATTCGGAGGATAGAGTTTATCGTAAGCATCGATATTAGCTTCAGAGACTTCTGGTGTGGGAATAATGAGACCCGCACAAATAGCCCGCTGGAGATGATGCTCCTGTTACACCACATACAATATATTAGAAAGATGAAACTATACATATTAACTATCTAGAGAGGGCTACGTTATCTTTTTAATTAAACCAAGTATGCAAAAGTTAATATGTATTTGTTTAAAAACATTTAGTTCAAAATGACACCAATGTAAACTTTTAAAAATTTTATGTTAAAAGTCAATGACAGTTCATGTACTATACATGAAAAGAAAATTAATTCATTAAGGAATAATATGCAAGTACTATTTTTGGGTTATAATTGTGTATTTCATAGAAATGAATAAAATTTATGTCCATTCCATCATTCTGCCGGTGCATGCCGCCATAGTAAAAATGGCGTACGTTTAACGAAAAACAACTGCTTCGATGTCACATAATCGAAGCGGAACTTACACATTCCTCCTCTTTCTCCATTCCTGACGGCATTTGAGGAACTGCCCGATTAATCGCCGAATATTCCGGGAGATCTGGGAGTTCCTCAGCCATGTAAATGGGCATAGGCTTGCTGGCATCGAGAGCCCTCGCCCTAAACGATAGCTTCGACATATTTGTTGACAGCACAATACACACTGCGTGGACAACATAAAACAATCTCAAAAACTACTTTCTCGTGTCTCGGGCCGTCCGAGACGGACACTAAATGAATCTATGTATTTTCTAGTTCGTTCCCATTGTTTTTGTTTACACGCACTCAGTCACAATTACAGTAAAACAACTTTAGAACTTTGCATGTTGAGCGTGTATTACGGATAGCCATCATGGCGGCTCTGCCAGGGAGCCATGAACGTTTTACTACCAACATACAACGCGCGCGCGCGGGAAGCGTGTACGCATGTTGATGGAGTGTGTCGAGTGCTCACTTCATTCATACCGGCGTGCTAAACGTCAAATTTTCATCATTATTATCATTTTCTAACAATATATTAACTGTCAATCTATTATAAAAATCATATAATAATTAGTTAGTGCCCAACAATATGCAAATCAATAGCTACGTGCAGTATTTCAATGATCAGTTGTTAACTTGACTACCATAAGGATCTTTTTCGCATGTCACAGGTTACGTTCTCATTTCACAAAATAAATTCTATTTTGTAGTTTTACTTTTTATTGATCTTATTAGATAAATAAAACAGCTAAGTATACTTAGTAGCATCAAAACAATTTCGTGATATATCCATTCCTTCAGCAATATATGCAGCAAAACACCAACATCCAATTTTGTTTACAAACACTGTGTACAAGTATTTAAAATTAAGAAACACAATAAAGAAATAATGTATACTACTAATAATACCAGTAATATAAGTCAGAGCGTTAACAAAAAAATTTCTGCACAAAAATTAACAAAAGACAACACGTATATATTTTAAGAGCACTTTAATTTCAGTGCGTAAATTCTCAGGAGGCGGAGCTAAATTGAGATGGTAAATATTTGAGAGGAAATGACGTAACTCCACGTGGCTGCAAGGCAAGGTAAACGATGTCAGTTTCTACTTTACTTACTGAGAATATTAGAGACATCTTGTGGCAAATATAATAAATTTGATATTTTAACGTATTTTTAAAAACATTGTAAAAAGAAAATTAACATAAATAATCATCTTAAAATGATAAAAATAACTGTGTTTACAATGATTAAAAGGTAAATAAAGTCAAATTATTGTTAAATTTAATTTTTGGACATAGCAGAGCAGGACAACACTCTGATTTAACTGGTTGCATAGATTGCATTACTGTATTTTAAATATTGCTTCGATATAAAAATAAATTTATCTTATTATTCTTACAATAGAAATCTTTATTTATGTATCTATTTTAATTTAAAAAATACCCCGAATAAATACTTATGAATGTTTACAAACCAATGATAAGCAAATATATGTAATATTCCATTTCTGTTTTACATAAATATTATTTCTATTGGTTACAATAATATGTACAATACTGTAATTTTAATAGCTTAATAAATAATATGCATAAAGTTCTTGTTTCCTTTTGCCGTTCCTTGAAGTTATAAAATAGGTATAAACATTAGATTTATTATTCACTTATCGATATTTATAATTTTCACTAGCGATAAAAATTTAATTAGCTTATTTATTTTAAATTTCCTTTTTCCAACAATATAATTTACTGAAATATGCTAGCTTAACTTTAAGATTTATAAAAATAGCTTTGTTGAATATCATGGCACTTTGTGTTTGTATTAAATCATAATATTTGATTTTCTTTTTAAATGCTGATTAGTTACAATTGTAATATCAAAGACTGTCTTTTGCATTTAGATAAATAGTTGGCAGTTGTCCTTTATAAAAATATTTGTAAAAACAAGAACCCGCCTTTAATGTAAAAGTTCCAAAACTTCCGTTTTCATCTTCGATTTACGATTCATTCTTCATTTACAATATTACAATGCTTGCAAATTTACAGTAAGATTATCAATTTCAATTTACCTACCTAAAAAAACGAGTCAAGAAGATGATTTTCCAAAAAAATAATATTTTTGGAAATAATAATTCTATTCGTTCCAATAGAAGGGTCTAACAATAGGAATTTGTATTTATTATAGTGTATTTGAAGCTTTAGACCAGCAAGAATTGTCGTACCAGTAATAATGACAGATTTGTTCTGGAATAAGTACCCATTTTAATATTTAAGTCAAAAATGTAATTTTAACTAGCGGATATGAAATACTACATTAACTAGACGCCCTGCACTGCGGTGCAAGAACAACAAAAAAATAACTTTTATATGTTACCGGCAAACAGTGAAATCAGGTACCTAAACCAAATTAGGAAAAATATCTAAAAATGTGTTTTTATACTTTAAATTCTACACTAAAATGCACAGGAATCATTTCGCAGTTTTGAATTTAATATATTTTTAAAAACTAGAGCTCAGATTAAAATTAAACTTATGCTCTTTGAAAGATCATTTATTATGCTTTAACTAACAGGAGTCCGCATTATCGAGAGTGCTTATTTTGTATCAAGTTCAGTAGTGCAGCACCCGATATCAAAAACAGCGCATATTTACGTGGTTGCTATCACAAGTATGACTCAAGTATAACAGTCAAATACAATTTTCTAATTCTAATTAATTTCGGCTCATGTTAAAGCGTATTAAATGATTTTCAAACAGCAAAAGTTCGATTTTAAGCTGACGGCTAACTTCTAAAAAAAAAAAAAAAATTCAAAATTGCAAAGTGGTCGATTTTTAGGCACGTATGTGTATATAATCCCTGCTAGGTGCCTGCAAGTTAGAAAAGCAAAATATTTAAAATTGTTTAATTTATACTTTGCGTACACGGCCGAAAAAGTGACGTTTCAATGTCGGCACCGGCAAAGTAATAATGATGGTTAGCTTGTACATTTCTCTAAAAATAACAACAATAACCTAACCTAACGCACAAAAGTCACGGATAGAAAACACGGGCCAATTGTGCGTTAGGTTAGGTAGGTTATTGTTATTATGTTTAGAAAAATATACCATTTCTGTCATCATAAATGAGACGTCATATCATAACTGAAGTCAGTATCAAAACTAAACTTGTATATTTCTCTATAAATAACAACAATAACCTAACCTAACGCATAAAATTCACGTTTAGAAAACTCGGCCCAAGTTTTGTGTATGCCTGGAAACCATTCACCATTGTACAGAATCCCTAGGTAAAGTATAAAATTCAAATCATGTTTCATACATTGCCTAAAAGACCCAAACATTCTATACATTTTCTAGGTATCCCATACAATGACTGAATTATGCTCTTTACCGGTAACATACGTTGTCTTGGTTTACTTTCAGTTAGGCCAGTGAGTTCATTATATTTTACACTAATTAACAAAGAGATTTTGAAAGGGATGTAAAATTAATATTATTTTGAATGAAGGGAAGAAGTGGTTGGTGGGTGACATTAGCAGCGACCAGCGAGGCGGTTGTGGATTCCACGCATTCCTACTCCATCTGTCAAGGTCGTGGCCGGCGGACAAGGTCCGCGCCAGGCGCCACCACCGCGTCGTGAAAGTGTCTGTAGAACCAACATTTTACATTTCGTCCCCTGCTGAATTAATATTTTCTTCTTTCAACAGTCTCAACACCACAGACCCACGAAGAAATCTCTGCAATATCATGAAAAATTCAAGGATATACATATTACAGTACAGTAGATTCCCTGCTTTAACTGACAGCCACTTTAACCGGTCACTTTCGCCCATCGCCCGACCTGCCTTGTCCCCCTATACAGTCATTCCCCCATCGACCGCCAGCTGGGACATATTTATACGGAACTCTAATGTGATTTATAAGTTTACATTATAGATTATGAAATTTACACTGCGTTTACATAAATAGCTAAATTTTCAAATTGACCGACCATGGTCACATTCCCGTTAAGGATAAGGAGTCTACTGTAATTTTTATTTTGCCTCTCCTCCGAAATAATGAATGTCCGTTTGGTGGCTAATTCTGCATTAAATTTGGAGAACAAATTTAAGATTTATTGGCTTGTATTATAAACGAACTATTATGAATCGCGCTTTTACATTATATTCTTACGAGGTTAAATGTCTCTCTTCTTTACAAAACCTCTATTAAAGATGGTCTGCAATACGGGGCACTGTGTTTGTGAATTCTTATGTAGCCATCCATCGCTCCTTTGATTAAATCGTAATCAAATACCTCGCCCTTCATTATTTTACAATGATTCTTAAATCTATACGTAAAAAAATATAAATAGATCCTCCCGGGCCAAATGTCTGCAGTTCTTTTTAAGTCTAATAAATAAATTCAATTAATTCGTGAATAAACAGAAACCACAAGGTCTTATAATATAACGGTTATATGCCACAGTACCGGGGACCAGATATATATATATATATATATATATATATATATATATATATATATATATATATATATATATATATATATATATATATATGGCCCGGGCCCAGACCGCAAAATTTCGAAGAGCGCAAATAACGCCAAAATGTTTCGCTTATGTCAATCCGGGCGTTATTATCGAACAAGAGTATACGTTCTTAGTCATGGAGACACCTCGAATCTTCGTGGTACATTTCAGCACGACACGAAACGACAAAAAGTTCTTGTCGCTAGGTGACGTACCTTCCAAACTACATCCTGCTGCGAATAGCGAACTATTGGGTGCTGGGTGCTCCGGTTCACTCACACATGCACCCGTGTGCTGCTTCAAAACAGCCGCCCACGCACTTTAGCCTAACTCGGGTTTGGGGATTCCCTTGCCTTACGTCACACAGAATATTGTCACAAGATTTTTTTTACATACATACACATTCCAAACGCAAATATTTCAATATTTATAATATATTTGCTGTAACCGAAATCTATTTTGATGTTGATATATCTGAAATGGTTATAATTATTTCAAGAGTATTTATTTATAATTATGGAATTTGGCTGTTACTAGGAAGTGATTTGGCTTTTATAATTTAAAAATTCCACAGATAAATAATGGTAACATTCCTAATATTTCCAGAAAAAAAAACAATATGGTAAACATAAACAAAAAATTCCCATTAAATCTATTTTTAGATATTCAACATTCAACGAAAAAAATGAGTATTATTGATTTGCCTATCATTATAATAATTTTACATATTTCTATATCGTGATATACATATATGTATTCTACAACAATGAGGTCCTCCGGTCCTCCACTATTTTTTTTATGAAACCTAATTTAAATTGAAAATGATCTGTAGTATTGTAGTTCTACAAAGCTTAATTATTATTGAAAACCGTATTAATCTTTTTTATATTCTTGGATGTAGATGTAGGCTCATTTTGTTGTCACACAGTGAAGTTCGCTAATAACTTGAGACATATATAAATTAATTTCTTTCGGCACTTGTAAAAATACATAAATAGGTATTTTTAAAATAACTTTCATGGTAAATCATTTGAAAAAAAAACTACGTATTTTATAGTAAGTTTGATTGCCACTTGCGCTCTATGTTACCTAGCACACCTTTCGTCTTCATATAAACGCCGGTGATTCTTATCAGACGTGGCATTATCAATTCAAATAAGTATTATTTGGCTTACTTTCGTTGTTTTGTTTGAATATTTTCTACATTCATTTATTTTTTTACATTAATTTCAAAATAGCAGTAGCAGAATGCTTGAAAGTAGTAAAGATTTGAAATAGAGTAGATAGATATGCAACGTAGATGTTAGGGCGAGATTAAGAGCATTAAAAATTCGAATATTTTGAAACTAATAACTTTTTTTAAAAAGCACACAGTTTTAAAGTCTAGTTTTAATATTAAAGATCCATTTTCAAATTTGTTACTATGATGGAGGACCCTATTATACGATATTCTTTTTTGATGAAAATACTTTTGCCATTCAGAGTACCGAGTATACAAACTTTATACGCAGTGACTGATTCATAAGTTCTAGAATTTTCCAAAAATTAAATAAAGTATTACACATTTACGTAAATTAGAATTTTCGCCTGAAACTAAACATTGGTAATAATTGTATGATATTTAATCAAACCATGGGTTAAATAAACTTCCTCCACATTTTGTCAGCAAACAATTTTTTTTGCAAACATTCCGAATGTTTTTCTGGAGTTGTTAATACCAGCAATGCATTATTATTGACTTTATTTATATTTTTTATTTTATTTTTCCAGCATTTGTTTTTATGTTTAAGCACGAATGCAATGATGTTTTTCAAACATTAATAATGCCAGTTTAAAAGCCATATGAGTAGGTAATTAAAAAATAAATTATTTTACTACCATTACTTTAATCATGCGGAGTGAAACGCTTAAATATTTTTTTCAAGACCGAGAATAAAAGTATCTTTCTATGGTATCAAAATTGAAAGAGAAGTTGCCTCTAGATATGAAATGTGGACATTATTCCCCCAGGGGAATTTAATTATTTTAACAAGTAACTGCATTCAATGCTTTATCATACAATTCTCTGAATTTTGGGGGTAAAAATACAAAACTGCTGCATCGGTATTGGTAGCATCACTATTTCTTTGAGTTCTTTTTAGAACTGAAGAAAATTACACTAATTATTATTAAAAGAAATTTTCAACAAACTGACAATAATTTTTAGCTGGCATATGTAATAGACCTTTTCAATTTAAAGAGATAGAAGATATGCGCAATTGGGATCTGCGCATAGTAAGAACAACTGAGATCTATGGCGTTTGTTTCTAAAAAAATTAGACATAAAATGTGAGAATATCTCAGATAACTTTAAAAAATCTTATCGAAATAATTTACAAAAGCTTTTATTGAAGTCTAACGATGCAAATTTTCACTGACTGCAATATTTTTGACGTTTCGTTTGATGGCCCAACTGGCAGTTGTTCGCGCCATTTTCTTACTATTTGTAGAAATAGAAAGAGATAGCCGTTAAATTGAAAAGGTATATTCAAATGTCAACCATTTTCTGTTATCTTTTGCATCGATTCAAAAACTACTATGTCAATGTGACACAATTAAATTTCGAAATTCTTTAAGGGCCGGATTTATAAACGTCCAGTTAAATTGAGTTCCATAGTAAATTAAATAAAATAAATTCGAATCAATTTTCATGTTTTTATGACATTTAAATCATTGATGCATACAAAAATTCGCGTTGCATTTGTTCTATTAATTAAATTTATTATGGAACTAAGAACCGATTCTTCAATCTCCTGGTTAATTTAACTGCCAGATAAAAAAAAATATGGCATCAATATTAGAGCGTCAATTGACAAAATTGTACACGTCAATTATATTATGCGATATTTTTCTTTTATCTGGCAGTAAAATTAACTGACAGTTTTTTACCACGAGAATGAAGTACCGGCCCAAAATAATTTAACTAGATGTATTATAAATTATATTACCGGCCCTAAAATTGTTTTCCACCTTTCGGTCATGGAAAAAAAATAGTATATATGTCGGCGGCAAGCACTGTAATCCGTATAATAATAATAATTAATAATAATAATAAATAATAATAAATAACAATAGCAATAATAATAAATAACAATAGCAATAATAGCAATAACACTAACAATTAGTAATAATAATTATTAGTAATAATAATAATTAATAGTAGTAATACTAATAATTAATAGTAATAATAATGCCTGGCTGGTACAGGGATTACCGGCAAACAGTAAAATAGTCCAACAGAACTAATTTTTGTCCAACATTAAATTCCAGTACCTCCTTCATCCCAGTTAAAACCATGGTTAATGTTTCCTAATCATTCCACTGTGTCGGCAATCCCTGTACCAACTAGGCAATAGGCATTACCAGTATTGACAGATTTCAGTGTTTGTCACCGACATATACACCTCAAGAAAGAATGCTATTTTTCCTTCGGTCTTCGGTACTTTATAATTCTCTGGCTACTAATTACTCCTCCAAAAAAATCATGCATTTCTCTCCCTTGCTGTATAATAAGCGGGAAACAAACTCGATGTTATAGTTATAACGGTATTTTTTTAATATAAGGAATTTCACATATCCTTTCTCTTTTTACAATTAGCATCAAATGTCAAATAGCTTTTTCAATAATTTAAATAATTCAATTATGGTAAAACATGCGAGTATTACTCGTATTTAATATTTTTACTTAAAAATTCTGTATCAAGTTCATGTAGTGGAAGTTGTACAAGATGTCCGAATTTCGAAGAACACCGTTGGGATCTCGGAAACGGACATGTGGTGCGCCACCAAAGATGTGCTTTTGTTTTGAAAAAAATTCTCATAGGTCATATGTTATTAGACTAAATTTGGTCGATATTTTCATTTTGTAATTACTTCTAAACTATCAGTAATCGAGAAAAATGTTTCAAATAAAAAAGTTAGATATTTTTATTGTCTATCCAGTGGCGTACGAAAATAATTTTTCTATCGGTAAATTTTCGAGATAAAACACAAACTTACATTTTTTAAATGGAACCCATATTTTATTTTTGCTTTAAAAATGGTTATTTTCCTTTTCAATTGGTATAAGCATTTTTGTGTTTTAAATTTATTTTACCCTTAAAATCTTATATTTTTTCTTATTTTTCATAATATTTCTTATTTTTTGTCAGTTATTTCATTAGTTTTTTTAAAAAAAGTATTTTATTTTACTCAAATAACTTATGGCATAACTATCCTGTTTCATAATTTAATTTTTACTTTATCTTTTCAAATTCACTAAAGTAGGTATACTAGGTATGTTTTTAAAATTTATTTAAAACACAAGAACCGTTACATTAATCGAAAGAGAAAAAAATAAGCATTTTTTAAAGCAAAAATCAAATATGGGTTCCATTTAAAAAATGTAAGTTTGTGTTATATATCGAAAACATTTTTCTCGATTACTGATAGTTTAGAAGTAATTTCAAAATGAAAATATCGACCAAATTCAGTTTTCCGCCATTTGTTAATATCCTATGAGAATTTTTATCAAAACAAAAGCACATCTAACATGGCCCCCCAAAGGCGCACCACAAGCCCCATTTAACCGAAGTCGTATCTCTTATAGTTTCCGAGATCTCAATGGTGGCCTTCGAAATCCTGTATAAAGTGTCATAAAATTTTAAAAGTGATTAAAATGTAAAGCTAAAATTGGAACTATTAATTTTATAGCGAAGAAGTAGAGTAGGTGAAAAGAGAGTACAAGTATGAAAATATTTTAACTTACATGTCCGTACATCGTGTGAATTTTAGCATGCATTTTAAATTAAATAAATAATCGTATTAATAAAACAAGAAGATGTAGATATCGTTCATGTTAGATGTGGCAGTTGTATCTTTCTGCATTTATGTTTCAATTATGGGAATTTATCATAACTCATTTTACAGATGAAATAAGAAAATATTAGTAGATTGTAGTATAATAGAAGTAGTAATTATAGCATAAATCTCCTTAAGGTGAAATTTGTTTTTGGAATCCCGTTGTTTGGTTTGAAATTCCTACAACAAACAAGTAAATCATGATCATATGCAGATATCCAAACAACGTAGTCGCACGTAGCGTCAGATACTTGTCTTATGCCCCACTTAAATCTCGGCGCGGTTTGGCGCCAGGCTAGTTGTAGTTACCACTTTGCACTGCGGTTTTAATTGCAACAAGAGTTGAGACTTACGCTCAGGTAACATTTAACTTCAATACATTCATAATTCGCCGTTTACTCCCTCTGGTTTCAGTGTCATAAGAACCGTGCCCAAGATAACATTCACAATATTTGGATTGTTTATTAACAGTGTGATCTGGAATTATGTCTTGATATTGTTGTGATGGTTTGCTATATAAGTGAGTACCAAGTGATTTTATTATACACATTAACTAACGATTTATATATTTAGATATATCAAATATAATTTAGGTACAAGATAAATTCGCATTATTTTTATTATTTTTTCATAAAAAAAATTCTGAACTAAAAATTCATAAATAAATCAAAAGAATGTTGTTCGTTGCAATATTTGTTTTTTTTTGGGTAAATAAAACTTTGTTTGTTGTTTGTAAATAAATGAAAATTTATTGATTTTGTCTTTGGCGGACAATATTTTACTTTCATTTGAATAATAAATTTAATACCAATGTCAATAAAGTTTAAACATAAATTAAAACAGACGAATTTAGTGAATTGAACTCTTTATTAATTGAACTTTAAAATATATTCATATTTTTGTTAAATATAAAATTAACTCATAGTTGTCATAAATTTTATTCGATATGTAAATATTTTTCTTATTAAATCTTACGTCATTCCCCTGCAACTTGCATTTCTGTATTTCTGAGAACAATAATTAATAAATTATCTTGATTTAATAACATATTAAAACTGAACATTTATGCAGAAAATATCTGATAACATTTTATTGTTCTATATTGCTAAACACCCATAAAATTCAATGCAAAGGTTTTATAGTTATTAAAAATTATTAAATGTATAATAAAATAATCGTGCTGGAAAGAAACTAGTACAACTATTTAATGCGGGCTAAGAAATAGCCTCTCCTAGGCTATGTCTGCATGGAATGAATTAGACATAGCCTGACAGAGGTTAATTCAGGCCCTGCTTTCGTCACTAGAAGAATCAACAGGAATTCCTCTAACCAAACAAGAGGCAATATAGTGTATTTTACGCCCTCTAGATGGCTTGATATTAAAATACAAATTATTTCATCGCTGCAGAATGCTTTACAGGTAATTTAGTTAGGTTGCATAATATATTCTCATTAGGTTTCATAAAATCATCTACCGTAGGCGATTTTAATATGAATATCAAAGGTGTTTATTCAGAACAGTGTTTAAACGAGTCAAAGAATGTAATGAGCATATTTGAAAATAAATTACGAATTGCAATCGTGCAGGCGGACACTGATATAGTGAGTAATATTTGGCCAATTATTAGTAATATTTTACCTGAAACAGTAAAAGTAAAAACAAATCTTTCAGAGTGGTACTTTTTAATATATATTTTGTAATAATTACAATTCAATATTTTCTATGATGTCGGTACATTTTTGTTAGAAAGAAAATGGGATAGGGGGGGGGGTCTGTTGCTATCAATTAGAAAGAAAATATTATTTATTATAGAACATTGCAAATGCAAAAGCAAATAAAATTTGCTTATATGATATTTAAGTTCAACAAGTTATTTTAAAATGAATTTTAAATTTTAAACCAATTTTTGTTTTATTCTCTAGTGATGAGTGATAGTATTAAAAATCGAATGTCATAATTGTCCTATTTTTTGTGAGAAAGAAGTTTGGGTCATGACACGGAGCGGAGTGGCTCAATCCTTCGAACAAAATAACCTACAATGAAATGAGTTCTTTATAATATTTTTTTTTATTCGCAGTTTAAAAATTTAGGGAATTTTGTGTCGCAGTTGGTGATACTAATGTGACGTTGGAAAATTCATATGGCGTTCAACAGCATAACTCTGACCTCATTTTTATAACACCAACTCATTCTCTCGCTATCGCGAATGGACTATATCTACGATATTTTTTATTTCTTTCTAACTTTACTAAGTACTCTATTTCTTCTCTTCTTCTTATTCTTAGATTTGATTTTTTGACATTCATCAATCTTAAAAAATAAATTGTACCAATCTAGCCTTCGAATGAGCTATTAACGAACTGTTTTGAATGCTGTAATATCTTTGTTATAGATGCAAAATAAATCTTTAAAAACTGGGGAATCTTCTAAAACGGGACAAATATGTTATTTTAACTAAAACGACGGGACGGCCGATACATGGTAAAAAAACGGGACTGTCCCGTTCAAAACGGGACGTATGGTCACCTATATATTATATACTTGTATACAAGTTAAAAAAGTATCTATATTTATTCTATTTTCATCTCCGTCAGTTCTAATAACGCTTATAACAACAATTTTTAAAAGTTCCTGCATGTTGTTTTATAAAAAAGTTAACTCTATTTACCTATTTGAATATTTATGCAAAATATTAACTTTTTATTTTTATATGTATAGGAACTCTTCTAATTTTACTAATTGAAAAACGACCGAATATTTATAATTTCTTACAATTTTGTTTACATTTATACCAAACAACCTTCTTTTTAATTTATAATGGTGGATTTTAGTAATGTTAAAATTTAATGATTTTTCCACATTACTGCAATACTATATCTGCAATATTACTATTAATGCAATAAAAGTAATAAAATATTTTGTACAAACGATATTAAATTTATCGCAATATGATGACGTACCCGGCATCTTTGGTTCGCCGTAGTTGTCCGCTACAAGCGCTAGTTCACAATTAAAACATGAACGTATGTCTTCTATATTTGATATTAAAACTTCAAATTCAATGTCAAATTGCAAAAAGCAACTGATTTGATTTTAAATATATAAACGTAAAACCTGGAAAATACGATAAACGCAAAAATTAAATTGTCAAGTGTCCAATGTAAACACGTACAGGTGTTTTGCTTCTGTCTCTTTTTATGAAGCACGTTTTGGGCGCGTATGTCGAGACCTAATTCCCACATAGTTGATGTTATGTACGCCATAATGACAGGAATAAAATATTGCACAAGTTTAACATCTTTTTCTATCGTATTTTTCAAAATTTTGCAAAATATAAAAGTAAAACCGCTTTAGATTTAAAAATATTTTAATATATAAAAAAATCAAAAATTCGAAAACTCCCCCATTGATATACTTTGTAAAATTGTTAAATTTTACAGTATTAAAGCCTAAACTTTAGTTATACGCAATTCAAGCTAAGCGATACGCACCAAGTGGCTAATTTTTGAACTAAAAATATGACCAGAATATATTATTTCCTTCCTTTCATAGATATTTTCTGGAATTTTCAGGCCATTTAAATAATTTCTAATATCCTTTAACACAAGTTTCATGTTTTTAAATTTTGCAAAAAAGCGTAAAATGCAGTTACAGTGACAGATTGGCAGCTCGTACATTCGTACATCCCAGATGTGACGTCACCACTGTATAGGTAAGCAATAAGGCGCGGGCGGACACGTGACTTTAACAAGTGCTTGTAGAGCCCCACAAGGGTGCCAAGTATGCAGCTTATGTACCTTGCCTGTGTTGCTAAATCAATATAAGTGTAAAATTTAAAATAAAATTGTAAAACCAGTTATTAAATGAATATCATGTTATTAAATTTAATGACACATCAAACTTAATTTTTTAAATTTAAATTATTATTTATAAAACTAGAGCGTTCAACATGAACTGATGGTTTCCTCAAATTTAGCGCGCCAAGAAATCTTTGTATCGTATATAGCAGCACTAATCGCTCTATTTTTTAGAAAAATATTTTAAAAATTAAGTTTATGTGTCAGAAAATATTCATTTTTTAATAATAAATAGTTTACAATTTTATTCATTAATTTTACGCTTAAATTGATTTAGTAACACAGGCAAAGTACACAAGCTGTATACTTGACAACCTTGTGGGGCCCTACTAGCACTTGCCAAAGTCACGTATCTGCCGGGGCTCATATTGCTTTCTTATACTGTGACGTCACGGCGGGAAAATTTAATTTGAATCGCCAATAAGAGCCGGTCTCCATAAATGATTTTGTTCATATGCTTCTGCATATACCGGCTGTAATTTTTAAAACGGGTCATAGGGCTATTACAGAAAAAGTTTTTTAGTTGCCAAAAGTTTGTATACTAATTTATAGAAAAAGAATTGGTGCATATTATAAAGAAAAAAATCTGATGTGGCCAACACATGACCTCCCGTCAATTCCATGTCTGAAACAGCAATGAGCTTTAAGCAAAGTATCAGTTCCAGTTGATCGTTTATAAACATAATCTAATTTGTTGTTCCAATAAATAGAAAAGTCTGTAATAACAAATTTTATTACTTTTTTCCTCGAAAATCTGTTAAGAGCTCCAAATTAAGTACCACTTCCGGTTTATCATATAGGTATAGTCAAAATCTAATGTTGTTTCAAATTATACACGCGTTTTAAATACCAAATTTGAGAAGTTTTGAATCATGTTTTAATATATTTTTTCAAGAAAATCTGTTTTTAGCCTCCTGTAAAGTAATACTTCCAGTTTATCAATTTTAGAAAACATCTAGTATGTCGTTCTCATTAATATAAAAGTAATACATATCATATTTGAAAAGTTTTAGATTGTATCAATTTATTTTTCAGGAAAATCTGTTCAGAGCTTCAAATAAAGTATCACTTCCGGTTTATCAATTGTATTCAAAATGTAATATGTTGTTCTTCTTCATATAAAAGTCTTAAATACTAAATTTAAAAAGTTTTGGAGTATATCATATTATATTTTTCACGAAAATCTATTCAGAGCTTCAAGTAAAGTGTCACTTCTGGTTTATTAATTTTAGCCAAAATCTAATATGTTGTTCCCCTTGATATACAACTCTTAAATACTAAAATTGAAACGTTTTGGATTATATTTTAATATAGTTTTTCATTAAATACTGTTATGGGCTTCAAATAAACAGTCACTTCCGCTTATCCAATTTTACCCAAAATCTAATCAACTCTTTATATTAAAGCAGAAAGCTTTAATACGGAAAATAGAAATATTTGGAAGTTTGTTATGAGTTATCGTGGACGAAAAAAATCGTCACACACACACACAATAGTAAAAACTTGTTGTGGGGACCTAATTCGTGCTTATTTACTGAAAACTCACTATCGAATTTTTGACACGATTACATTACCTCCCTTACCTACGGTATGACAGGAGGTAAAAATTACAAATTTTTTGATACAAACACGTTACATATCTGTTTCATATAAAACCACAAATAAATTTAAAAATTTGCAAAATTAAGAAAAGATCTCATTAACCATGAAACTGACAGTAACAAAACATTACATTGTCATTTTTTAATAACATGAAGAAACATCAAAATAAAAATTATAACAAATAAAATGTAAATACACGCTAATTAAGTCAACAACTGTTTTGTTACTGTCAGTTTCATGGATAATGAGATTTTTTTTAATTTCGAAAATTTTTAAATTTATTTTGTGGATTATGAAACAGAAATGTGATGTTATTCGCAATCGTAGATAAAATTTCCCCTCTAATGGCGCAAATCGGTACTACGGAAAGCAATCGTACAAGCGCCATATTGAATAAGTGACAACTGAATGAATAGTGTAGTAATTAATAATTAAATATTTAAACTTATCGCCTTCATATAATAGTGTTTTATAAGACACGTTTTTTCGCACGCGTCAAAATTTAGAAAACGATCGTTAGCGAGTTTTCTAATTGGCAAGTGCGAAAGAAAGTCTTATAAAATGAGTTCTTTATACTATTTTTTATATTTTGCGCCTTCTACAATAACATTTACTTACTCAATTTATGATTATATTTGTAACCATTTGTACATTTTCATGTAAATAATCTTTCCTAAATAAAAAAAAATAATAATAATTTCGACATTATATTATTAAAATGAATTGTCAATTAACTAAATATAAATTAGGTAAAAATGGGTTAAAGAAACGTCATCTAGTACCAACCGTCTAAAACAAAAAATTGCGTATCGTAATAACTTCATTATGAACGCAAAATATAAAAATAAGTTTTTAAACTCGGTTTGTATACATAGTAAACGAAACACAGTGAACAATGTGAACTGTCATATGTCAAACCCATCGTATGGCGGCCATTTTGTTTCGAAAATCAGCGCCTCTATTGTTAATTACGATTGCGAATAGCCCTATGACCCGTTTTAAAAATTACACCCGATATGTACAAATCGGTAATGACAAATGAAATTAAATATCAGCCCCCTTACAGCTATAAGATGTTAGCCAGTTATCGTGACGTTAGTACATAAAACAAATGTGAAATTTATATGCAGATTTGTGGTAAGATTTAGAGAAGAGAGAGAAGATTTAGAAGAAGATTTATTTAATGAAAGTTCAATTAGTAAATGTAAACATTTCCTATTTTAAAATAACTGGTAACTGCCATTTGTAGAAGCGAGAGATAAAATATATTCAATGATTTGTTTTTCATTCTGTATTTCACACTTAAGTAAATCACATTATGACAAATAAAAAACTATTACTAAAATATTACAGGTTTTCAAAATAAATTAAATTCTTTTAATATGAAAAATAAATAATAATAAATAAACTTTACCTAACTCATTTTTGGTCTTTGGTCATCAGCTACATAAAACAATCTCTTCGGTAGAAAACCGATCCAAATAAAATCCAGGGAGAGTAAAAAAGTTTTTCTTCTTCGAAAAATTAACGGACAAATATTGATTGGATTATATCTCCTACAAGAAAAAAACAAAATTGTTAGTAGGTTAAATAAATAATAAAAATAATTTATTCAATACCTAAGTGTATGATATGATCCGAGTATTTATAAATTTTAACAAATTCAAAATTATCCAAATTATAGTAAGAGAATTTATCAACTATTGTAAGATGGAAGTCAAAAAATATCAATGAAAGTATAGAAATATATGAGACATTTGTGGTTTTATAAACAAGTGTACGCTTAAAAAAATTAAAATAATTTCATTCGATCTATAAAAATATATAATTTGTGTACCTATATGTATATTGTTAAAAATATTCAAATATCTAGTTTTATTCTCTTGTTGGAATGTTCTGTTTCAAAAAACTTTTCTAAAGTAGTTAACGCAGTAGAAGCTTCTTCGTTCATATTTACTTGTAAATAGTTATGAATTTTGTCAAAAAATGGTCTTAACTCTTTATCCGATAAAACTGTAGCTTCTTTCGTGTCATTCTCAATTGAAGACAAGTCTTGTAAACTTCTACATTCGAATAATTCAGCAAAGTCCTCTGCATCTTCATCTGCTTCATCTTCTGCTACTAATAAATTATCATCTACAGTTACGTATTCTTCAATAGTCAAAGGATACATTTTGACTTTTTTGCAGTATTTATCTAATACAGGTTTCATTTGTAGAGGAAGGATATCAATGTTTTTGTCTTTCAACCCATATGATTTAGTGAATCCCGATTTTATAAAACAATTCCTGATTGTAGATTTCATAACGTCAATTTTCCAAACAGCTGCTAAGTTGATGATTCCATCTAGAAGTGTAATCTCTGTACGCTTCTTTCTAGTATATTTTGCTAAAGTTATATGCAAAATTCTTTCTCTGTAGAGCCCTTTCATATTGCTGATAATATGAATCATAGGTTGTCGTTGCCGTGTCATAAATGATGGGTAATATACGATATGAATTGATTTCAAACGAGTTGTAATATTCGGATGTGTTGGGCATTTGCTGACAAATAATAAAACTTTTCGTTTTTGTATATAAAATTTCTTATCTAAATTTGTAACCCAGTTTTCGAATATTTCGCTTGTCATCCAAGATTTTTCGTTGCTCCAATAAGTAGCTGGTAATTTCTGATCAAGAGAATGTTTAGAAATTTCTGAATTCCCGACAATCAGCAGTTTCAATTTTTCTGTTGCACATATATTAACTCCTAGTAGAACAGTGAATCTTTCTTCACTGTATTGACCACGAGAACATGTTTCGTTTTTAAATATTTTAGTATGTTTCGGTAAACATTTATATAAAATACCTGTTTCGAAAGCGCAGAAAATGTCTTTTTCTTCGTAAGACAGTAGTAACTGGAATAATTCTTTGCTTCTCCATTCTTCATAATCTTTGTTTACATCGTCAAATTCCAAATTATTTTGTTTTAAAGCAAAATCATATTTCTCTTTTAATTTTTTCATCCAGTTTATAGAAGGTCTGAAGCTCATATTTCCCATAGATGTTGCAATACAAATTGCCTGTTCTTTTATGAGTTTTTCAGAAAGTCGAATATTTTGTTTATGTAACCCTTGAAGCCATTCAAAAACAGCTGTTTCAACTTCTTCATTAGTACATGATTTAAGTTCTGGTACTTCGGAACGTTCTGGTACTTCAACAACTTCGAAACGTTCAGCTTCTTTCTCAATTGCTTTTCGATATTTTAAAATCATTGACAACGAACTTGAACTAATTCCGTAGTCTGCAGCAATATCCTTTTTTAACTTTAGTCCTTTATCAACATCTTTTAATAAATTTATCTTTTCTGTTACACTTAAAATACGTTTTTGTCCACTCATTTTAATACAAATGTAACACCACAACACCGTACCGCACATACAAGTTGAAAGCACGAATTTAAAAACAGGGAGACTGACGACGGTCTTCACGAAACACATTTTGCGCAGGCGCTGTCAGCTGAGAATCTTATTATTATTCCTATAGCTTTGAAACCTTCAAAAAATGGACACAAAAGAGATGGTATTAGATACTTGCAAGTATCAGTTAATTTCATTGTAAATTAGTCATTTGAATTTCTTTAGATGCGGCAGTAACGCAAATGCTTCTGCAACAGTTTTGCGAACGGCGCGAAAAAAGAATTTTCGGAAAAGATGTCCACAAACCAGAAAGGGTTTGCAAAGCCAGTACAAGTTGTAAATGAATGTAATAATATATAATGAAAAATAAGATATACATTGTATAAAAGAATATAATAAAAATTAGTTTTTATTTTATTCATATATATATATATATATATATATATATATATATATATATATATATATATATATATATATATATTGTATTTAATTTATAACAATTGAAATTGAAATAAAATTCAATTTTATCTGTAACCCAGATACATTTCAATAAATTTAGCTAGAAGGTATAACAAAAATCTCGCGCTATTTCCGATATTTTTGCTTTACAGTGTAACTTGTTGCACACATCGTCTCCCCAATATTTACGAGGACTATTTCACTCATAAATATATAAACCAATCCAAATTCAGGATTTTACCTAGTTACCAAGTTTTATTTCGACAAAACACCGTCACAAAAGTTTTTTCGCACCCTTTAAGCCAATAAGATGTCGTATTTTTACAAGTAAGTTAGTTTTGATAAGCGAAAAAATTTTGACATTTAGAAACATATTGTTTACATACCTGTCAAAGTCTGTATATTTTCAGTGTTATCAGTTTTTATTAAAAACGAGTCGATTTGGACAGGAGTATATTTAAAACGTTGAAAAAGCAAACTGAAACATAATACCTCGAAACACAATAAATATTTACAAGATTTTTTCAAGAAAAAAATTATATAAATGATTACTTGATTTTTATTTTGGAAATAGTCATCCGAATACCATTCGTGGTTAAATTTTATCCTGGTAAAATTTTCCGATTGCTTTACTCGAGCCTGTTGCCAATTTATCTCGTGACATTGATCAAAAATTACTCGTTTGACAACTCGTAATTTTTTTGTCAATGCCACTCAATAAATTGCTAGGCAACCGGCTCTCGTAACAATCTGAAAATTTTTCCGGCAAAAATTTACCACTTATGATATTATATATGAGAAAATACATGTTCGTGCAACCCTGCAACTACTTCTTATTGGTTTCTTTTGTTTCGATTTGTCTTCACAATCAAAAGTTGCATCGGTCTATAAAATATCTTTATTTTTACTACTTGAAATTGTATATTTATTGTTCCTAGCGATATACTAAAACTTAACTGTCGGTGTAAATTTTAATGTCATGACTAAAACTTCTCCCTTCTAAATAAGACAAGAAATTTTATTAGTGTACCATTTACAAAATATTACATACCATTGTTTGTTTGTACTTTGTAAGTTTCGGCATAATTCAAAATAAAGAATGAAATTGGACTTTTTATAATTTATTTATAATTGTAAAATAAAAAATCAAATTTATTCATTGTGTTTTCTATATGTATTACTAGTGCATATTGATATGCTATACAATAGACATTCCCGATTAATTTATATTTTTAAAAAGTTAGTTATGGGACTAGTTCTGAAAATTCGTGATTTACTAGATTGTGTTGCCTCTGTGGACCCTCGAAACCAAAAACAAAATACGTTGCAACGGTAATGAAACGTGCCAATAAAGTGCTCTTACTTTTCCTATTTCTATTTTCAGTTGTCTTCTTTCACATTTCAATAATAGACCTTTTCAATTTAAAGAGATAGAAGATATGCGCTATGGGGATCTGCGCATAGTAAGAACAATTGAAATCTATGACGTTTGTTTCTAAAAAATTTACACGTAAAATGTGAGAAAAATCTTTGACAACTTTAAAAAACATCCTGAAAGAAGTTACAAAAGCTTTTATAGGAGCTAAAATGTCTAACGATGTAAATTTTCACCGAGAATACATGTATTTTAATGACTGCAATATTTTTGACGTTTCGTTTGACAGCCCAATTGGCAGTTGTTCGCGCCATTTTCTTACTATTTGTAGCGATGGAAAGAGATAGCCGTTAAATTGAAAAGGTTCATTATACTATTTTTGATTTTGAGGATTTCAGAATTCTTGTGCGGCTTGTTTTAAAAATTATCTATATCTTCCACTTTCCGGGTTTGATACGTAATATATTGCATGTTACCAGTACCGGGTACTTTTTCATCAGATCGAAGTTTGTCATTTGTCATATAAGATTAATAATAAAAGAGAACTAAATTAATTTATCATAAATCTATAAACTGATAAACCTACGCATTTGTGTACATAGATATCTTAATTTATTCAACTACAAATGTGACATAACTTAAAAGATTTCTTGTTAATGTTCCGTTCTTCAGCTTAACGTAGCCAGATAAATTAAATCTGATTGACAGGGAAAGTGGGCATATCAAAACAACGCAGCATCACTTTAGGCTTCTGCCGCTTCGAGCCAGAATTGAAGATGATAAGGCTTGTTGCCCAATAGAGTCTTTTTACTCTTTACACTTATCCTTTAAGGACAATAGTAGAATTTTTATTGTCTACCCATTGATGCGATAGTAGAATACCATTGTATAATAGTGAAATCTGCGTAACTGTTACGCCTCATATTTTTATATTATAAAAGGATGATGTGGTATATTATTGCATGTAATATCAAATCTTATTTTTCCATTTATTTACTATTCTGAGTTGAAATTGAAAGAAAATATACAGTTTAATTTCTAAATACAATGTAACAGATAGTTTTACTAGCATTATTGTGGTGCTAGCTATCAATCAGAATGTAATCTTAAAATTTACTTACAATAGTAGTTTATAGAGTGTTAGGAAACAATTACCTGTTACCTCCCGCCATACCATATAGGTAAGGTACGTAATTTTTTTCTGTTTAAAAATTCGATAGAGTTTTAAGTGAATAAGCACGAATTAATGAATTAAAGTTCCCACAATACGTTTTTGCTATTTTTACAATGATGTGTCTGTGTGGATGACTGTGTGTGTGAGACGACTTTTTCCTCCACCATAACTTATACATATATTATGATATAATCGGCGTCATCCATAAATGACCAACACACTAGTGATTTCGTCAGGTCATGTCAGTCATAATTGGGTGACAAGTCTTAATGTAAATTTTTTGATGCCTCCCACGAAATTTTTTCGACAAATAATCACGGCAGGCAATGTATTAAAATATTATCCAAAACTTCTCAAATTTGTTATTTAAAACTCTTACATGATTTGAAACAAAACAACATATTAGAATTTGACTATATATGATAAACCGGACGTGATACTTAGTTTGGAGCTCTTAACAGATTTTCGAGAAAAACATAGAATCCAAAATTTCATATTGCAAACTGCAAGGTGCTTCGGTGTAGGTGTAATGGGATAAAAGTTGTCATATAGAAGGAAAATTTAAGTGAAGTTTTGGTTAAAAAAAATGCAGTCTGTCTGAATAATGATCAATCTGATTTTGGTTGATTTTTACCTTCCGTCACCTTTATTAGGTAAGGAAGGCATTGTCTTTCGTCAAAAAATTTGACGATGAGTTTTTAAACAATATGCACGTTTTAGGGTCCCTAGAATACGATTTTACTATTTTTACGATGATGTCTGTATGTGTGTGTAACAAAAATTTCGTCTGCGATAACTCCTAAACTACAATTTCAAAATTATAATTCTTTTGTATTATATTCTTCGTTACATCCATATGGAGATTTTGGCTACAATGGGCTACTTGCGTGCCATTTTTTTATTTAATATTTTTGAAGAGACGATAAAAACTTGCTACCCATATTTTTTTTTTGACAAAATTTTCATTAATTAGCCTGTAAAAATTAATGAAATTTTAATATTTAAATTACAGCCATGTATGACGTAGAATTACGCCGAACCAATGAATGGCCGTAAAGCAATAACATCGGTACGTCCTAGTAGCAACGGCATGTGCGGGTAATTTAAACATGACAGATCATCTGTTTGACGTTTGAATAATAGTTTGGAGGTTAATATTTTCGTTTGCCATTTTAATAAATAACATGAAAAATAAAATTTGGGCTAATAAATACAAATTACAAAAATCCTTATATTGTTGAAAATACAAAAAAGGGAAGTTTTTGTAGAGTAAACCAAGAACGTGGAAGTACATAATATATATAAAAAAAATCGGACGCCACTGAATAGATAATATAGGTAATACCTCTTCTATATCATATATTTTTATTTGACACATTTTTCTCGATAACTGATAGTTTAATAGTTACATGAAAAACAAAAAAAAAAAAAAAATCCAATGCATTGAACAAAAACATCACTAAAATCGCCTCCTAAATAGTAATTTTTGTTTCAACGAAGTCGTAGCACTTTCAGTTTTCGAAATACTCATAGCGGTCCGCGCCCGAATAAAAAACATTGACTAATATTACGAGTGCACTTTTATGGAGCGCGTTTTTACATTATATTCTTATGAGGAGTGTGCTCCATAAAAGCGCTTTTATCATAAAGGTGCGCTTGTAATACGCGCCACCAGTTTATGCTTACAAACAATAACAAACAAAATTTCATATAATGCACTTTGTTTATTATTGACCAATATTATTTAGAAATATTGATCTGTTTACAAAAATTATGGCCACCTACCTAAGGTAATAGGAAAAATTGACTACAGGTAGTGAAATAATGAACTAAAATACTGCATAATGGGGTACTGTACCATAGTTAAAATTTAACTATCTTAGATAAGAAAGAAAAAATATACATAAAGTACCAATTTATTAGTAAAAGATATTGTTCAAATATTAATTCGTCTGCAAACTACGAGTACAAGTGATTGAAAGTTTTCGTGACGTTTCTTTTCCTAACCAATTTGATTCGTAGCCTGACAATAGAAACGAGACGCGTGCTCGACCATTGGTGAGGATATGAAACGTCACAATGAGAGCCTTAGCACAATATTTCTCCCGATAGGTTCGCTACTGGGCTAGTTACTTTAACCTTCAAAAGACCTTGAAACGTCAAACGAGCGTCAACATAACTATTAATTAAAATAATCACGTATTTGTTAAAAACGTTTGTTTTATTGCACCTATAGTATATTATTGTATATTATTCTATTTTTTGTGTTCATATAATGTGCCACAACCATGAAAAGTCACGGTTACACACAATAATATCTGTGTATTCTTACAAAAATCTGCACATTGTAATACGTACTTACGAGAATGTCCATATGCTGCCATCTACGCTAAGTTTTGCGCTAAGGGCTTCATTGAAATTCTAAAAATTCAAAATTCATATCTCTGTTATTTTTTGTTATGAACTCCATTTAATAATATTGGCTGGTACCCCACAAGCCTTTTTTTAATACGCTGTATTTAAAAATGCCAAATTTAATATAGGGTCAAGTGGTGTAAAATGAGACAGTCATACCTTTTTTACAAAACATTGCTTGGGGCGCTAAAATGGCAAATTGGCAATTATATATTATAGAACTTAAATGTACATTGATAGGCAAATTAATGTTATAACATGCCCCAAATGGGAAACTTTTGTTGTCATGCTGTTCTACGTGATGGGACGCGCTCGGTAAACGTCGTATTTCGTGGAGGAGTCTCTACGAAACGTTGGGAGATGGCGCTTGCCAGTGTTAGTTTAGTATATCTACTGACGAGTAGAGTATGCTGATTTTATGGGGGAAATTTGAGACTGCTGCTGGGGTAAATATGAGACAACAGGTGGGTTAAAAATGACACATAAGCACATATATACTATTTCAAGTTAGGAAGGACCAAAATTCGTATACTTCATTTCACGTAATACCCCGATATTATATCCAATCAAACAACAAGATCAAACTGCACCTATCTTCCCATCACTATTTTCTTACGTGACCTGAAGTATAGTAACTTCCTATTCTTCGTCAGAATGTGAAACAAAGTCTTGTTCACGAAGACGAGCGTGATATTGATAAATTCGACGTATCTAAGGATGATGTAATGAAATGTGGAATGGAGGAACTGCTAGTGTTTCCCAATCCCAACAACTTTTATTTGTTTGTTATTAATTTTAACAAATGAAGCTATTGCATTGATGGAGGTAATTGTAAGACGGTCTAGTTGAAAAATGAGACACAATAAGTTATATGAAGTAATATGAAATTTTTCATTATACATACAGTATGGGATTAAAGTATGGAAAATTTAAAAAAAAAACAGCGAACTCAGCTGGTTTTTTAAAACACGCTAAAACACGTCGATTTTAGTTTTTAAAAATACACATTAATATGCGCGATTCACTTTCCGACTTTCATTTGATTTTAAGTTAGACGTCATCACAAATAAATTTAAATGACAATATAGATTTTTAGTAGTGAATCCGATAGTGATTTTTCTTCCCTTTGTGATCATGCAAATAAATCATAAGGTTGCATAACAAAAAATCAGAAAAATCGAGCTGAAAATTTAACAGTAATGAATAATAATAAGCAAGTAATCAAGATACCTAGATTTTATTTTTCAGTTTAGAATTTTTCGTTTATCATGTTTTATAAGTAAGAAGTACCATATAATACGAACATTAAATGTTTAAAGATTTAAAAAATTATCAACGAAAAATTCTAATAATAGAGAATAATAATATTATAATTTCCCCCTTACGTTTGAAGATCGAAATTTTTCAAACTTTTTGCTTGAATATAAAATATATTCTGTTATAAAATAATATTTTGATAAATTTGAGTGATATTATTTATTATTATTATTAAAGAATGAAATATGCCATTTTTCAAAACAGAGTTTTAAAACAAGGCTTTTAGACTTCTAGGGGCAAGGTAAACAAAATTATAAATCCGGTATAATTTTAAATAAATAAATCTTAAAAATTGTATTTGTTAATTTTTTTATACATTTACATTTAATAATTATTTCAATAAAATGAACATAATTATTACTATAAATTACTTGGTAACTCTTTTTGCATAATTTATAAACTTTATGGTAGGTACTTGACAGTAATGAAAATAATTTAAATAGTTGTTAAAAGCAAAGGAAAATTATTATATAAGTATTTTATTCGTTTTCCACTAAATGTTATTTTGTAGATAATTTTTCAGTTATTACTACATTATTTAGTTATATAATAATACTTAAATGCACATACCCATATGTTTTACAAGATGTAATGAGTTGTAATAATACTATTGTTAGATAAGTTTATAGGCTTTTCACTGCTTTTTGATATAATGAGGAAAACTAAGATAACTTGTATAGGAAATAAATAATATTCATTGTCATTACACATAACAAAAGCTATAATTTATGAATAACAATAAATAGAATTACATTTTGCTTCCGATATATCATTATTATTATTATTGGAATTCAATGCGACTGAATGATACAATATGATAGTATTTGATTTTAAAAATTTCATAGTCTAGGAATACAGGGTGATTTAGCACAAGTGTGCCAAAATAAATAATATATTGGGGGAGTCATTTTGAGTAAAAACTGATATATGAAGGTATATCCGGAAACTTTTCGTTAAGGAGTTACACCCCTCATCATACACTTTTTTCATAACTCCGGTATTAGTTGCACTAAAACCCTGAAACTTCGTATGAGGATACTACTTATTTAGATGTATATTTATATTTTCATTTGTTTCTATTTCTCAACTAGATACGTCTCATATGGGGAAGTCATGAATGCTTTTATCGTTATTTTTTTACCAATTAAAATTATTTCATTTTTAATAATTAAATATTACTACTCTTGCTAAAACTTGATAAACGCTGTAGTTTTTGAGCTATATTAAATTTTAGAAAAAAATATTAAATATATCTCAAAAACTACAGCGTTTATTAAGTTTTAGCAAGACTACCTTTTTTGCTATTTTTGCATTGTATGTAATATTATAATGTATGTATATATGTATGTATGTATCCAGAGGGCCGATCCTAGCAGGCGTGCAATGCGTGCCCCGCACGCATGCGGCCAAAAGATGGGGCGGCCGTCGTTACGTTTAACGTACAGGTATAACAAAATATTTATAATAAATAACGTAAATAAAATATCAGATTACAACATGTGCGAGAATGTAGCAATATTTTTAAAAAGTTTTATATTTTTTGTGTTTACCAGATAATTCCCAAAATATCCAAGAATTATTTTCTGCCTGAGTGTCATCCCTGGAGAAACTGAGTGCTCTTTGACGTGTTTGGCGATTTTTTACTGGCGAACATTAAAAAGCAACGGGTTAACATCAAGATTTGTTTTCTGTTAGGAAAATCAGCATCAATGTTTCGGAGAGCTTACAAAAATTTCAGATCAATTTCTGACTGTTCTTTCAAATCCTGACACGCTCAAATGGTTTAGCTCTCTGGTCGTTGGACGTGCTGTCGTAGAGCAAATTCCATCTTCAACTTTTCAGTCAAAATTCGTTGGCACAAACTCCAAGATATTCCAGTGAATACCTCCAACTCATCGATTGTTCTACGCACGACGATCAGACATGACCGCATCACAATTTTTTCAATCCTTTCGGACGTTCTGGAAGTCGTAGAACGTCCCGATCGAGGTTCATCTTCACTTTAATTGACATTCGACAACTTTTAACAATAGAAAACCAACTCATATACCCTTACATGGCTCAAAGCTTCTTCCCCGTAAGACTTCTGAAGAAATGAGATTTTCTCTAATAGGAAAGAAAACTTTACTGCCTGCCATTGAAAAATCGCTGAACACGTCAGCGCTTTAAATTAGAAAAAATCTGATGAAGCCAGCACATAACCTCTCACCAGATATTTTGCCTGGTTGTACGCACACAAAAAATATTTTTAAATACAAATACTTATATTCATATCCCACTACAAAATAATTCTCACATATATTTGCAAAATCTATGGGATATTTTAATATAAATTATGTACAATACATACATTTTCTTTATATTCAATATCCTGAAATTTTCTTTTTCTGCTTTCCTTTTCTTTTTCTTTACATTCGTCATTTTTTCGCAAATTTCTTTCATATTGTGTTTTATGCAAATTCTTTAGCGTTATTGACTTTTTTACCTCTCGCTAACAATTCATGCTAAAAATCGCATCAGATTTTAATGAATAAGCACGTTTTAAGGTCCCTAGAATCCGATTATAACATTTTTACGATGATGTGTGTGTGTATGTGTGTATGTGCGTGTGCGTGTGTGTGTACGTGCGTGCGTGCGTGCTTGCGTGCGTGCGTGTGTGTGCGTATGCGTGTGCGTGCGTGCCTGTGTGTGTGTGTGTGTGTGTGTGTGTGTGGATGTTGGATCCACGATATTTCAAATACCATAAGATTTAAGACATTTTTAACTACGGATTCCTCAATCTAACAATAATGGGAAGAGTTGATTAAGTTTTGGTAACAATTGGACAACCGGAAGTAGTAGTTACAAGAAAAAAATCATCTAAATATTATTTATCGAAAATTTATCTAAATACTTATATTAAAGAACATTCAATTTTTTATTCGATAAATATAAATTTATTATTATATTTTCTATAGATTTAGAGATAAAGAAGTGCATATAAAAAAATTAGATGTAAAAATTCTCAGATCAAACTACTTCAAGGCAAGAAATGGACCTTTCCAATTTAAAGAGATAGAAGATATGCGCAATGGGGATCTGCGCATAGTAAGAACAACTGAGATCTATGACGTTTGATTCTAAAAAAAATTTGACGTAAAATGTAAGATAACATTAAAAAATCTTATCGAAATAAGTTACAAAAGCTTTTATTGAAGGTAAAATGTCTAACGATGCAAATTTTCACTGAGAATACAGGTATTTTAATGACTGCAATATTTTTGACGTTTCGTTTGACAGCCCAACTGGCAGTTGTTCGCGCCATTTTCTTACTATTTGCAGCGATAGAAAGAGATAGCCCTTAAATTGGAAAGGTCCATTCAAATATTAGTAATTGACACATAAATGTCACTGTCAAAAATATTTGTATGCCACTGTCAAAAATATTTGTACATCATTATGAAGATTATGAAAATAAAAAAAAGTCAACAACGCAAAAGAATATACGTAAAAAAGAATATAAAAGGAATTTGCGAAAAAATGACGAATATAAAGAAAAAGAAAAGGAAAGTAGAAAAAGAAAATGTCAGCGTATTGAAAATAAAGAAAATGTATGTATTGTACATAATTTATATTAAAATATCCCATAGATTTTGCAAATATATGTGAGAATTATTTTGTAGTGAGATATGAATAATATGTATTTGTATTTAAAAATATTTTTCGTTTTATGCGTACAATCAGGTAAAATATCTGGCGAGAGGTTATGTGCTGGCCACATCAGATTTTTATTTTCATAATGATGTACAAATATTTTTGACAGTGGCATATACAAATATTTTTGACAGTGACATTTATGTGTCAATTACAAACATTTGAATTTCTTGCCTTGAAGTAGTTTGATCTGAGATTTTTTACATCAAATTATTTTATATGCATTTCTTTATCTCTAAATCTAAAGAAGATATAATAATGAATTTATATTTATATCGAATAAAGAATTTAACGTTCTTTAATATAAGTATTTACATAAATTTTCGATAAATAATATTTAGATGATTTTTTTCTTGTAACTACTACTTCTGGTTGTCCAATTGTTACCAAAACTTAATTAACTCTTCCCATTATTGTTAGATTGAGAAATCCGTAGTTAAAAATGTCTTAAGTCTTATAGTATTTAATAAATCGTGGATCTAACATCCACACACACATCCACACATACGCACCCACGCGCGTAAAACACTCACACACACAAACACGCGCGCACACGCACACACGTACACACGTACGCACACACACACACACACACACACACACGCACATACACAGAGAGCGAGAGAGAGAGAGAGAGAGAGAGAGAGAGAGAGAGACATCATCGTAAAAATGTTATATCGGATTCTAGGGATCTTAAAAAGTGCTCATTAACTAAAATCTGGATATGCGATTTTTAATATGAATTCAATACCTCTCTAAGCGAGAGGTAAAAAGCAACACTGACCGGTCAGATGTTTCCCCAAGGACGACACTGGGGCAATAGATCCAAAAAGAAAAGGGTGTCTAGTGAAAGCACTTATTGGGAGAATTCGGAATTAGCGCCTTAGCAACCGCTACAAAATAATTCTCGTATATTTTGGGTAGCACCTCGTGTGTATGAATAAAATATTATAAACAGTAAAAATTGTGAATTGTTGTGTAGTTATCACTTACGGGCGGCGAATTTGCATGCAGGCGGCAGTACCCCCAGGAACGGCCCTGTATGTATCTATGTAAAATTATAATAAAAAATGTTTATAGGTAAAAAATAACGATAAAAACATTCATGACTTCCCCATATGAGACGCATCTGGTTGAGATACAGAAACGCATCTAAATAAGTAGTACCCTCATACCAAGTTTCAATATTTTAGTACAACTAGTACCAGAGTTATTAATAAAAGTGTCTGATGAGGTGCACTTTCAAAGGGCTGTAACTCTGTAACTAAAAGTTTATATGGTTCTATTTTGGCACACTCGTTTTCAATTAATCACCCTAATACTTACTGTGTAAGATGTGTTTATATAGTGGTCTAATTTAAAGTAAATTATTTAACAATTAATTTGGAAAGGAAACAACGAATGAACGAATGAGATTTTCAGTCATTTATTGCTAAAGTGTACTAGATCGATTTCAATATAAAACTACATATATAAAGCAATAAATGATTAAACAATCGATAGTTTCCTTTCTAATTGTAGTCATTAACACATTAGAAACAAATTGTAAATAAATATTTATTACCTGTATATTTAAAATAAAAGTATTTTTCTGTAATCAAATGAAAAAGAAACATTTTCTGGACAAATTTTTAATAAAAAAATAACACTTTACGGAACTAGAAGAAGCCCACAAAATTCCACATAATATAAACAAATGTATCGTCACTGCTATTTCTCATTACTGGTTGAGCCAATCTGCATTTATTCGCAGATTTCGGTAATGACATATCTGTACTATAGACCCTTAGAAGTTATTTACTAGGCTTCACCTCACCCTCAAGGGCTCTCAAAGCTGTCGTAGAGAGAGCACTGTAGAGGTTACTTTTGTGCTATTTGAAGTTGGAAATTCCAAGTTTGACGCCGGTCGGATTCAAATCTAGGCCGTCGGAATCACAACCCATCATTTTGTGTTTACACTTCCAAGCCATGTTATCCCATTCTATTTCCTGAGCTAAAGGCTGCAAAATAAAAAAAAAACCCTATATGTATCGCAAGGGTAATTCGTTTTTAGATTTTCTGTTTTAGGATAAATGTAAAATCAAACATGGATATTACAAAAGAACAACACAAAACAGATTTAGTACAGAGTACGCAAATTTCGGGTACGGCCCATGACCGTTTCCGCAAGTCCCATAAAACTTTATAACATATATAAATAAATATATCACGGCATATTATCCATTGCTTTGTGTGTTCCAATCTGCTTTGTACACAGAATTCGGTAATGATGATGACATATTTGTACCGTGTAGGCGTTTATCAGGCGTCACCTCACGGACACTCATTGCTGGCATGGAGAGTGCACCAAAGAGGTCAATTTTGTGCTATTTTAAAATTTGAAATATTTGGCGTCAGTCAGGATCGAACCCGGTTCCCCAAGTTCGCGATCAGACACTCAGGCTTTATATAACTACACAAACTTATTTTAACTCATACGTCGGAGAGTTGTAAGTGTTTTGTAGGTACACATGTATTTAAACAAACGGGATACGGATAAGATTATTAACAAAATAAAGTGTTATAGCTGTCGCCTTTGTTTCATGCGAAACACTTTTTGTTGAATAATTTCAAACATAAAAATCTGATGTGGCCAGCACTTAACCTCTCGCCAGATATTTTACCTGGTTGTACGCATAAAGCAAAAAATATTTTTAAATACAAATACTATATGTATTTCATGTCTCACTACAAAATAATTCTCACATATATTTGCAAAATCTATGGGATATTTTAATAGAAATTATGTACAATACATACATTTTCTTTATATTCAGTATCCTGAAATTTTCTTTTTCTACTTTCCTTTTATTTTTCTTTATATTCGTTATTTTTTCGCAAATTCCTTTTGTATTCTTTTTTACGTATATTCTTTTGCGTTGTTGACTTTCTTTTATTTTCATAATATTCATAATAGGTTTGTTCGTTTCGCACCCTTGCGTCTACGGTTTACTGCCGCGCCCATATACTTTACATGGAGGCGGCAGTAAACCGTAGACGCAAAGTAGCGAAACGAACAGACCTAATGATGTACAAATATTTTTGACAGTAGTATACAAATATTTTTGACAGTGACATTTATGTGTCAATTACAAACATTTAAATTTCTTGCCTTGAAGTAGTTTGATCTGAGATTTTTTACATCAAATTATTTTACTCGTATATGCATTTCTTTATCTCTAAATCTATAGAAGATATAATAATGAATTTATATTTATCGAATAAAGAATTCAACGTTCTTTAATGTAAGTATTTACATAAATTTTCGATAAATAATATTTGGATGACTATTACTTCCGGTTGTCCAATTGTTACCAAAACTTAATCAACTCTTCCCATTATTGTTAGATTGAGGAATCCGTAGTTAAAAATGTCTTAAGTCTTATAGTATTTTAGAAATCGTGAATCCAACATCCACACACACACACACACACACACACACACACACACACACACACACACACACACACACACACACACACACACACACACACACACACACACACACACACACACACACACACACACACACACACACATCCACACACACATCCACACACACACACACACACATCCCCACACACACACACACACACACACACACACACACGCACGCACGCACGCACACACTCACGCACGCACGCACACACACACACACACACATCAACGTAAAAATGTTGTAATCGGATTCTAGGGACCTTAAAACGTGCTTATTCACTAAAATTTGGATATGCGATTTTTAGCATGAATTCAATACCTGAAAAATGACAGTTAAAAAAACCGTATTTGCTCTTAATCAGGGATTATTAAGCTATGACTAAAATAACAAATTCACTTGTTTTTTTAATCATTCCAATGTATTTTTATATGGTAGCCATGGTAATTAGTTTTAGGGTGACTACAATTTTTATTAAATACTACCTGTCAATATTTTTTAACCGAAACCGATTTTTTTATATACTATAAATCCCTTTAACGTCCGACTAGTATGATATTACTATCATAACAACCCTGCTTTCAGGGTTGTTATATAACAAATAACACCCTAGGGTGTTGCTATGGTAATGTCAATAAATTAATATTGATACTGCGAAAAGCCCAAAAAACAAGCAGAAGCATTCTTAGCCTACTTACTCCGTTAATTTTATTAAAACTTTTTGATCCGTAATCCGTAGAATATTAAAAATTTAGTCGGACGTTAAACGTTGAACGCACCACGGGAGTAAAACATATTGATCTAAAAAAATGAAAACCTGTTTTTTAAAACGATTTTAAAAAGAAGGGGAAATTACTGTTTCTTCACTATATTAAACTTTTTCCTTTAATACAAGTAATTACGTTTTTCACTAAATTGAAACTTGTTTAACAGGTGTAGAAAAAATACAATGTTTAAAAAAATTCCTAACTCAGAGTAGGCTATGAACAGAGAAAAGTATGTCTGATCATTATTTAATTCAAAAGTCGAGTTGTCAAAATAGATCTTGAAATGTAATTTTAAGGAGAAAAGACAATAAAGAAGGATATATTGACATTCGCCGTTTTCTATTTATAAAATAAGATTCAAGAAGAAAAGCTTTGATTTTTTTAGATAAAATTTTTGACAATATCTTATGTCAAATTATCATTTAGTTAAACATTTTTAAATTGACACGTTTTTTTTTGTTGATAGTCTACTCCGAGTTAGGATTTTTTTTTTGAACACACTGTATATCCCTCATTCCGTTTGGAAAAGTCCTTTATTTCAATATTCATGTGAGTCAGAAAAAGTTTTGTTTTTTCATTCAAATAAAAATGATAGTCTACTTATTCCCACTCTGTCCGGAATTTATTGTAACAAATACAATGTAAATATTAGAATTTACATTTTTACACTTATTCTTGTGTGCAATACACTTGCACTTGTTACTTTTTGCACACAAGTAAGAAAAGTATATTTTTCCGAACACAGCGTATTTTTAATATCGCAGGCCCGTAGCCAGGGCGGGCCAGAGTGGGCATTGCCGCCACTCTGGAAGAATAAGTTGACCACTCTAAAGAAAATCCTAGTGTTTTTCTAAGTATGTTCTTTTATATCTTTTTTTATAATATTTTTACTTACCTACTCTAAAATTTAAGCTGCCCACTCTAAAATTTGAGTTGCTCACTCTAGAATTTGGCTGGCACTCGCAGCCGATATTACAGGTCAGTAGCCAGAGCTGCAAGTTGACCACAGAACAGATAAATAAATAGTTTACTTGTTCTGTGCCTTGACTTCAATAAATACGAAAAAATATCGCTTTTCTATATTGCACAAATAGCTATTTAAGGGCCAGTCTCATAATTCACTTCTAGATAAATAATAGTTATTTATATTATAAAGATCGTAACGTCAATTTATTATGATACTATTAAGCATTGAACAACAAAAAAAAATTAATTTGAAAAATCTTCGTGACCATAGATCATTGTGATACTGAATATTCTAATAGATTCATTATGGTACAGGGCCTATAATGAAACACATTAGAGTACTCAAATTGAGGACCATAATGTCATTATGACATGGCAGCATATAACAAGTGGCTAAACAGTGTTTTTTTTTCATGAGTGAGCCACCGCTCGTGGTTTAAAGCTCACAAATGAAAAAAGCACCGTTTAGTCACGAGTTATATACATAAAATTTTGCAACACCGCAATCTTCAGTTTAACAAATTTTAAAGGAAAAATGTCATTTTGATGAAAATATCAAGATACTTCAATGTATTCACCCTTCACTTTATTCAGTATTTACACTTATTTATTCAAAATATTGAATACATACAACTTTTTAAACTACAACCTTGAATACAACAATGAAAAATATATGGTCTGAAATCACATTGTGACGACAGATGTCATTAGTGGTACTATTTCAACACAAACATAACCTGCAGAAAAGGAAATACCACACCCGATTATAGGTAACAGGGCTATGGAGAAGAAGTTAGGGTTATTAACAAAATTTATTTTGATATTTTTTGCTTTTAGTTCTTCAAAAAGACCTCCACAGCGTCTATATACTCAACTGACTCAACAGCGTCTGTATATTAAACTGCTCGGACAGAAGTTACAGTTTTCACCTCATTGTTTATCTATTTATTTAACTAACTTTCTCCTTCCACAACCTCAGTATCACCGACTGTCTGTAAACCAGAATTCGTCAACACCACTGCCGAGTATTCACTTCCACTTTCCGTTACTGTCCTCGTATACCTAGCTTCCCAATACTCTTCAACACTACCGAGTATTCTCTTTAACAGGTATCCCGGTATACCAGTAACTTCCCGACTCGCCGTTACTGTCCTTGTACACTATAGCTTCCCAATACTCGTCAACACTACCGAGTATTCACATCCACAGCTATTCCAATATACCAGTAACTTTCCGAGTACCTACTCGACACCAACTGCATACGCTAACTACGAAACTGCTGTGCTTGTCACTAACACTTTACTCCCTAACACTCCATATAAATAACTAAGTAACTATCTAACTACCTAAGTAACTATCTAACTAACTAAGTAACTAACTAACTGCACTAATGTAAGTGTCTGCCCGTCTTCACTAATGGAACTGAATTATGTAATTAACTCAGCTGACTATGTAAGTCAACCCCCGATCACATAATTAATGTTGTGTGATCAGGGAGTCAACTAAACTAACTAACTGCACTAATGTAAGTGTCTGTTCGTCTTCACTAATGGAACTGAACAATGTAATTAACTCAGCTGACTATGTAAGTCAACCCCGATCACATAACTAATGTTGCGTGATCAGGGACTCAACTGAACTAACTAACTCCCGAGCATAGCTGCGTCCCTTTTATACCGCTGCCAGTACCTTCTAGAAAAGCTCTAGAATGTTCGACCGCATAATAACAATGAACACAAAAGCTTCAGGCGACCGGAAGTAATTAAACACGTATCGACCTGTTTGTTTACGACGCCCGGCCGGCTAGCGCGATTACGTCATCGCTATAAATAGACACTCGCTCATTGCTGCGGCGACGGCGGGCGTTCCACGTTACAATATTATATAAACTCATTTTAATGAAAAAAGTGTATTTTTTTAACAGACGTAAAACAATATTTAATTGGATTATTGACAACAATGATAAATTTGTCATGTTACAGTTTATTTCTTTTCAATTCTGTTTATTTAACTGGCAGCGAAAATTTTAACCAGGTATTGTAAAGTAAGCCCTAAATTTTCAATAACCGGATGAAAGTAAACCGGGTTTTGAATAAAAACCGTTTGAAAATGATGTCGATTTCGGTCAACTATTAACCGTTATTCTTTTCGGTTTCTTGCCCTATTTTAAGTATAATGTTGGTAGCAAATAAAATAGCGTACACATCAAGACCGGAAAGTCATCGAAGGTTTAAAAATTGCCTTCTTAAATCAAATCAAACTTGATACTCTTGCTGTATATTATTTTGGTTTCAATATTTAGAATTATTTTTTGAGCGACTTATTCTAAAAATAAATCATTTTACTCGGTTTAAATTTGATATTACTTAATGTGTAATTTTTTTTACAAATTCACATTAATTAAGATTTTATCATATAACAAGAAAACACCAATCCATGTCATTATTTCTGTATTTTAGAGGAAGTAAACATCCATAACCATGAGTTTATCATAGATATATAATCGCAATTTCATGTTAATTAAGATTTTATCAACCTTCAAAAAGATCTGACTAATCATGCATGTATCATTACCAATTGGAAACAATTTGTTTCTTTGCTGTCATCCGCATTATTTATGTAAGAGAGAATATTGCTGTTATTGTATCAACAATCTTCTTGCACACAAGAAAAAAGTTGAGAGACGAAAGAAGATACATCAGTGAAAGTGGTGGGATGTGAGGATGTATTAAAACGTATAAATGCGGGTGGAGAGCATCTCCAAATGATTTGAAACTCGGAGACTTGTGAGTGCATAGCGTGTATCAGGTATGTTTGTCTTGTGCCTTTAGTGAAAGTATTTTATTTTCGTGATGTGTGATTTATTGGTCGCTCTTTTTATTTTAACTTGTTCATATCATACATGTTTTGTTATAATTTAAAAAATGTAATATAAATAAATGACCTATATTTCGATTTTTTCAGTTTTTATAATTTATAATGTAGTTATTACAAATAAATACTTGTGGAATTATATATTTCCAAATATTAAAAAATTAATCGAAAATATTTGTACTCATATATAATGTTTCTAATAAAATTATTGTACCAATTATAGTTACATCTTATATTTAATATTTGTAGTTATTTACTTTACTATAAAAATATGTTTTTAATCTACAGTAAATTATTAACTACTGAAGAATTATTTTATTATAACTTCATTAATTATTACTCCTGCGACTGGATGATATAGAGAAATTTTATATTAGAGCATCTGGAGAGAAACTCTTTATACAACATTGTTGTATTAAAGAACTTTCAATGCTCAAACACCAAATGTTCATTTATTCACTATTACCAATGGAGAAATTTATTTTTAATTACGCATTTAAGTATATTAACGATCACATATCAAAAGTCTTCCATATCGTAAACGTATAATTTTAAATACTTTTACTATTATTTGCAGATTGTGGAACGATGATTCGACAGTTAATATTTCTGTCGGTGTTTACAGGTATTATGACATTTTACTTAATATTCTATTTTACCAATTTATTTATGCGATTCTCGAAATGGATCAAATTTAATTAATTTTGAAGCAAAATAGTTTATATCGTACTATATAAGCTTGTAAATAATTATCCTACATTTAGTGAGGGAATAATCGAATCGAATAATGTTTATTGGAACTATTTAGAAAAATTTTCCAAGAAATTTTCAATAAAAAATTACGCATATTTAATTTTATGATACCTATACTCAGGCCGGCACTAGCAATTTTGCCTCCTGAGGCAAACTTGTTTATTGCGCACCATAAGGGAGAAGGGGGTATTTAAAAGACAATACATTATATAAATAACGAGATACGAAGTCGAAGTAGGTTAAATTAAAGTAGTAAACCATTTTAAAAATGTATTTGTTTTGCCCAAAAGATTCATAGATCACTAGATAAATGCAAAAAACAGATGACATTACCTGCTTGATTATGTCATTGCCACAATCATGGTTTTCACCGTAAAAATTAATAATGGGCTACTTGCGTGCCATTTTATTATTTAATATTTTTGAAGAGACGATAAAAAATTGCTACCCATATTTTTTCTTTGGACAAAATTTTCATTAATTGGCCAGAAAAACATTAATGAAAATTGAATATTTAAATTACCGCCATGTATGACGTAGAATTACGCCGCACCAATGAATGGCCGTAAAGCGATAACATCGGTACGCCCCATAGCAACACCATGTGCGAGTAATTTAAACATGACAGATCACCTATTTGACGTTTGAACAATAGTTTGGAGATTAATATTTTAGTTTGTCATTTTTATCTTGTGCGAGTAAAAGCTAAGTTAAAATTCTTTAACATCTTGCTTAACGAATCGAAATACGTAATAAAAGTAACAGAAACCACGCAAATTGCAAATAATAAACAAGAGAGACAGTGAGAGAAAAATGAACCAATGTCAAATTCAAATTAAAACTCGCACACCATCTACAGGATACGTTCTTAAATATGGTTTCCTTTCTCCAGTTCAAAATAATGACGTCACAGAAAATGTTCTTTCTTAATTAACTAAAAAACATATAGTTTTTTAAAAATGAAATTTATATTTTTACATACTTTTCAACATAACTTTATGTATTGTATAGGTATAGTGATATATATCGGATTTTCAGTACCACGCAAGTAGCCCATCCTTGTATTTTTGCTGTTTGAGACAAATGAACATCAATAAGTTTACATCGTTGGAAAGCTAAAAAAAAATTCAATGGTGTAACATGCTAATATGGCGTCTATATGAAAAACATAATTATTACCTAATAACTCGAAATCTAACTAACAAAAATTGAGCATAACAGCTCGAAAGAAAATAAAAAAGTGTCCTAAAGAAGTGCAAACAAGAATTCCATATTTTATCATTAGAAGTTATATACCTAGAGAAATAACCAGCAAAATTTTAAATTTTATATTTATCTAGTGACATGAATTATTTTTCGGGAAAAACAAAGTTTTAATTTTTGCAAGTTATCAAATATTTCATCATAATTTATATGTTGGTCATTACCGTGCTCTATAGCTATTATTGCTAATCCAGATAGCCTTTCTTGAGAATATGAAAAATATTTACAAAATATTTTTTTTTCTTTTGCTGTTGATCGGAAATAATCCCGCATTTTAAATATGCCGCCCCTTAAAAAGTGTCGCCCTAGGCGGACGTCTCGCCACCTGACCGCTAGCGCCGGCCCTGCCTACTCAGTTATGGTAAAATCATACAACGCATCTACACTTTCGCATAAATGGCGAGTCGAATTGCAAGGCGAGTGGCGGAGCAAATGTGTGGTCTGTTCACTCGTTATTCGCCTCGGTCCTCGCCTTGCAGCTCGTAGCGCTCGCTCCAGGAGCGGTTTTTGGGGACGAGCCAAAGGCTTGTAGCGATGCGGCGAAATCAGTCTTTACACTCGGCGAATCTGAAAACGGTCATTCGCGTTATGGGGTCGAACATGCGAATGCCATTCGCGAATTTCTGCGAATGGCGAGGCAAAACACGAGTGCAAATGTGTAAAAGCGCCTATACATATTAAAATTATACAGTGTACGTAAAAAAATATTCATTTACCATGTACGTAAAAAATCAAGTAGGTATGTGCATGGCTAATTCATAAAAGTACAAATATGTGGAATATATAAAATCGAAATAAAATATCTCTAGAAAAAAGTTACAAAAAAAAACATACCATTGCTGCACCGCGGGGGTTATTTTGTACCATTTAAAATTCGAAATGTTTGGCATCGGTCGGGATTGAACCCGGTTTCACAGATTCGCGATCAGACACTCAGGCACGAAACCCCATGAAAATATTGTAGGTAATACTTATTCGCAAATCGTGGTTCTAGAATTTTCCGGGAATTTTTTCGAGGACTGACCAATTTTCAGAAAAAAAATTTCAGCTACTTTCATTACTAAATTTAATACATGGGGTTTGGCGTGAGGCACCAAGATTTTTTTATTTCATAGTAGGAATTTTGTCTCTCTCAAAATAAATGAAATATTCTTAGTGCCGGACTTACGCCAAACACCCTGTCTAGTTTAATATGTATAGTTATAGCTATTAACATACCTAGGAATGTTATGTATATCATAACAAAAAAAAAAAAATTGAAGATAAATTTCTATGATTTTTTTTCTTTATTTTGTTTATATTTTATGTATTGTTAAATTTTATTAGATTTTTTTTTCTTTTTGTTAATAATTTCCCTGTAATTGGTTTCTGTTGGGAACAAACCATTATTATTATAACTGCCAAAGATGTCGGTTTGAAATCCGAGCTCGTAGAGCGAGGATTTTAAGACATCTAAGGCTTGTTATGATTAATAACATCCGTGGTTTGTTCAATAGTTTATCGGTTTCAGAAAATTAAGACATTATTGATAAATACCATTTTTTGAAATTCTCTCATTAATGCTACTTTCAGATTGCTATGGTTACCAGAACAATTATTTTGACATGTCAATATGACAAATATTCAAATTAAGTGCTTTATTCCTCATGTTTATTACTTTAGAATAAAGTAGACCGTATTAGAACGATAGGCTAACGTTATCTGTATGTATTAATGAAGAGCATTATATTTTCATTTTATTTTATTTTCATTTTGTAGACCGTTGTTGACAAGTCAGTATGGTAATAATATTACCATACAGATACAGTTATTACTTAGTTACCAGCCTACTTTTGTACATGTAAACAATGGAATAATATCCTGAAACCGTTAAACTTATTAAAATACGAGGGTAGCACCGAAAGTTTCTGCAAACTATTGATAGAAAACAAAATTTTCCAGAAATTAATTTTCTATTGTTTTTCGAAATACTCCCCCTTTAACTCAACACATTTATGCATTCCATAAAACCAATCGTTAAAGCAAGAAATACATTCTTCTTGACAAACTTGAGAGACCATGTTTTCGAAGGTTTCAACCGCTTCATTTGCACTTGAATATCGGAAACCACGCATTATTTCCTTTAATTTAGGAAAGAGGAAGAAATCATAATGTTCAAGATCTGAACTGTATGATGGGTGCTCCAGTAATTCCACCTTTGATTCTTTTAATTAGTCTTTAGTTTGCGCAGCAGTATGTGAGGATACATTGTCCTGATGCAAAACTAGTTTACCTCGGACTATTTTCACGCACTTTTCAAACACGCGTCACCCGTAGCAAACATATTGTTATGTACCAATTAGAAGTTACTGTTTTCCTATCTTCTAATGCAATATTGTGACTATGACCGGATTTTGAAAAAAACTAACACTTCGAACTCGTTTTACTTTGACAGAATTGGGGTCTGTTGGAAAGACCCATTGAGCTGATTGTCGTTTTGTTTCGGGTTTAAATGTAATACATCTACGATTCATCACCTGTTATATCAGACATTGCTTTAGATTTACCTTCGTTGTACTTTTTAAATATTTTAACGCACCATTCCACACGATGTTCCTTTTGACCATCATTTAAATTATGAGGTATCCAACGGTAACAAACTTTCCTGCCTTTTAGATGATCGAGCAACATTTTGTTTATAGCGGTCATTCAAATGCCCAAAGTAGCCCGTATAAGTGTGCATGTGACACGGTTGCCTTATTTAATCATTGTACGAATAGCAGCTATGTTTTCATCCGTAACTGCAGAAATTGGCCGATCTTCGCGTAAATCGTCATTGAGAGAAACTCGATGAAATTTAAATTGATTGTACCAGCTGTGAACAGACCTGATACTAGGTGCTTTATTTCCAAAAGCATCCCGAAGCTTTTTGATGAATTGTTTTGGAAAGAGCGAACTTTTAAAATCGTAAAGTATCATGGCTATGAAATTTTCTCTTGTTAACTGCATTTTCAGTACGACGTGCGTACTTTAAAACTGCATGGAAAATTACTGATAACAAATTGTAATAATAACTGCCATGCTACCTAAGGATGTACTTTTGTTTGGCCATGGATTTATTTTTCGTAGCTACCTTAACCTTGGTTATATTTGTTTGCAGAAACTTTCAGTGCTACCCTCGTATTCATTTAATAAAGAATTGTAAACATGTAAAATTGGTTTTAACAATTTCATTATTATAATAATAATAATAATACTTTATGCAATATGAATCCGAATACAAATTATTATATTGCTAAAGTAGCTGTTTTTTTTATTCCGTCGCGTAGATCGTCAACATTGTGATGAAACTTTTGTTATTATTTTCCATATTTCCATACAAATACCTCTATAATAAATTGAATATTTCATTCTGTTGTTAGTTTTAAAATAACACCTGCAACCTTAGAATTCTAATCAAGTTATATATTATAAAATTTCTTTGTATGTATATCCCAAGATTTGCATTAGCAATTTTCCACTTTTAATGTTTTAATAAATTAATTTTTCAGCTATAGCGATTGTGTTCTGTAAACCAATTGATGTCAGTCCACATCACAGGTCTAAACGATGGGAAGACTTCCCAAATCTAACATTTACGTTCGATTGTTCGAACCGAGCCGTGGGGTTTTATGCAGATATGGAACACCACTGCCAAATATTTCATATGTGCGACGAAGATGGCAGGAGAATACCTTACATTTGTGCAAATGAGACAAGTTTCAATCAAGAATTTCGGATTTGTGACTGGGAGTATAATTTTGATTGCAGTGATTCCGAAAAATGGTATGCGTTAAAATAGTATCTGTGCTTTTCTCTTTTCCACGCACATAGATTACTGTTGAATGAATTTATGTGTGTATTTTATTTTACAGGTATTATTTAAATGAACTTACATACGTTACTGATCCTCCAAAAGATGTGAAAAATAATAATGTTATTGAAGAGCAAGAGCAAACATAATTGATAATATGTTTATTAATAATTATTCATAATGCCATCATTCATTTTATAAATCATTGTTTGTTCAACTTAGATATTTATGTTATGTATGAGTATGTATTATGTATGCTATAGTTAATTTATAAAGCAAATCAATATACGTACAACGAAAACCTACTACTTTTAAATATACAAGTGATAATGAATACGGTGTACAAATTTATTGGGCATTATAAGGTGCGTTTTGGAAATGAGTTCTATTCACACTATTCACTTTATGCAGCCCCAGGATCGTTCGGTAATCACATGACATGGAGTGATACACGTGGAGCGTTCAGGAAAAGCAGGAGTCAAGTGGAGTGAAGCGCAACCTCGAAATGCAAGCGTACATGGAGCGAGTACGAGGAAATTTTACATTTTGAGTGTTTAACCCCAAATTTTATCAGTTTCAAGATAATATGATCGCCTACTTTCTATAAATGTGTGTAATTAATAATACTGTTGAGTGTAATACCTCAAATACGAATGCAAATGAAGAATTTACTAATCTTCCCAGTAAACAAATTTTGATCTCTGTAATGTTACATAGAAGTTATGTTCATTATATTGTCTCAAATACATCTCCGAGTGATTTCAGCGACTGCTAATGTCCTCCCCTTGTTACTTTTTTTCTGTGACAGATATTTTCGGGTGACCTCTATTTAATATTATCGTACAACCACTGAAGAGATGTTATTTTTGTGATGTGATGTAGATGTTTTCAAGTGACCTCTATCTCATATTATCGTATTACTGTAATTAACCCCACCCCTCCTAATACAAATAAAAGTAAATATAAATAGAAGTATCAGAATGTAAAATTTATTGGAATACTTGTGTTACAACATATATCATAATTCTGAATGGATAATGTAACAAAAACAAAATAAATGCAGAACAATACAAAATATGTATAGTTTGTGTCAAAATAAATGCACATTGACTTCGACTTCTTAAGCTCGATTAACCCATCACTCCAGGGTATTTTCTTACCTGTGCTGCCAGAGGCGGATTACCAAATTTACAGTACAAACCGGGAAATATACAGTTAAAATCTTTTCATGTATTTTGACTACATAAATTTCGCTAAACGTTGTATCACATTATTCTTGTTTCATTTGTAAACAACTGAAGTAAAATATGGCACGCATGGAGTGATTTTCCGGACGAAGAAAATAATCTAATATTGAAGGAGAACATATTTTTAAGATTTGTATAATGTAAACAAATATATAAATAAATTATTGAATAATAGACTGTAGTAATTTTATTATTAATTTTAATACCTGATTTGTGGTTACTGTTTTAAATTTGGTAATTTGGAAAAATTGTGGATACCTCTCTGTGTGCTTACCCTTGCAAATCTTTTAAGCAAATACATGCTGTGATGGGCGTAAAAGTCAATGTGCATTTATCTTGACACAAACTATAACTAATATTAAGTTTTTTCTCGGGCAAATCGTTGCGCCGCATGGCGAAACCAAGCCTTTAGCAACTCTTCAAATTTTGCGTCTTTTATATATTAAAAATTGGACTTAGCTATAAAATTTAAATAAAATATATTACAAGTTTCAGGACCTTTATGTATAACTACAAATATTTTCATTTTACAGGATTTACCTCTGCTATCTCAAAAACTATAAGAGTTACGACTTCGATTAAATGAGACTTTTTTTTTACCTTTGAGAGGTCATCTTAGACGTGCTTTATTAAAAAAATAATAATAATTAGCCTACGCCAAATATTGTGGCGCCCTTGGCTAATATTTAATTTTCATATAACTTCATAACTATTAGAAATTGAAAAAAATGTTTTATATAGAATTTTATTGTCTATTTACTGACACACAAACCTTTGTTCGATCACTATCTTTGTTAGTTTTTATTCGCTTCTAATACAAAATGGCCTCTTTCTCGGAAACAGTTGAAGATTAGACCTATGTTGATGAAGGTTTCTTTGTTTATTTTTGTCAGTTCTATGTGCCCTATAAATTTGTATTTGTATTCATTAAATCCTGTACATAAAAAGATTATAATAAAGATACAATAGTTATTTATGTATTAAGGGCATAATCAAGAGATTATTGTAGCAAGGGGAATGTTTAAAGCACGACGCGTAGCGGAGATTTTTAATTTTCCCGAGTGCTATAATCTTGCTTATGCCTGTGGTACATACAACGTTTTATTTTATTTTGATTCTCAAAATTCAAGGAACAATGAGTATTCGGTATCGTTGTACTGGCGTTGTGAATTTTAAATAAGCTGTGGTTTCTAGCTATATTGTTTGTTTATAACAAATTTTAATTTAGTCTCAAATAAAAATGGAAGATATCGATTATTAAAAAGAAATATCGGATGAATTTGACGCTGCCCAAGGTAAGTTGGTTCCACGAAAAACGGTGTTTAAAAAACGTGATTTGTCGAATTTATTGTGTTGTCTAACATTTATCTATAAACCACGATTTTGAAGTTTAAATAGCTGTTGCTTGGCAACTTTATAAGCTCTCGGACGATAACAGCCAAATTCCACCCGTTTTTGAGAGCGAATAAACAAGTTTATGATTCCAAAATAAAATAAACGATTTTAGTTATCCATAAACAAAAATTGTTTTTATTTTCGGAACTGGGCAACAGAAATTTAAGTTTTTTTGCACGCTTAAGGCCTTGTCCACGATGCTAGAAATCGTTCCGAGTTCTCGATCACATTTTTTGATAAAAAACATTGAACTTGTATGACTACAGATGTCAGGTTGGTCGAATTTGTGAACTTAGTATCAGCCATTTCTACCAATACCAAAAACTAATAAAAATAAAAAATTATCCCGGCAGTAAGTAAATTAAATTTTTACAACGAATATATTAATTTATTTATAAGTAATTATTTATAATCAATATCAAAAATGAGTAAAATTAAGTAATATTTTATAAACTTATCATTTTCAAGCTTATCAAAAAAAAAATCTGATGTGGCCAGCACATTACCTTCCGTCAGTTCTATGTATTTTGTATAAATGTCATACAGAAAGTTCCTTGCAAAAGATTATATTTCTTGTACATTACCTTAAAGGCAGTTGTATGTATTTTATATAAATTCGATACAGAAAGTTTCTAACAAAAGATCCCATATTTCCAGTAAAATTATAACATAAACATACTGTCAACTGCACTTGACACTGACACCTTTCAATCAGAATTTTCTTAATGTAGCAGCTGTTTCCAGAGTTATAGCAAAGCTGACCAATATATATGATATTTAATTTCTTTATAATTTTTTAACTCTATGTCCATTTAATATGAAGTATAAAATAAATCGTATAGAGAATAAATAATTCTTTAATATTTATAATAACATTAAATGTGAAAAAATGATATTTAACATCGTTTTTTCAAGAAAAACTGTTAAAATCTTCAAATGAGGGTACTTCCGGTTGACCAATTATAACCAAAATCTAATCAGCTCTTCACATGGATGTGACGAAGAGAAATACGAAAGAATTATAATTTTTGGAATTCTAATATTAGAGTTATCGCATTAGAAAATTTTGTCACACAGAGACACACACACACACGCACGCACGCACGCACGCACGCACGCACGCACGCACGCACGCACGCACGCACGCACGCACGCACACACACACACACACACACACACCCACCCACCCACACACACACACACACACACACACACACACACACACACACACACACACACACACACACACACACACACACACAGACATCATCGTAAAAATAGTAAAATCGTATTCTAGGGACCCTAAAACGTGCTTATTCATCAAAAACTCACCACCGAATTTTTTGACCAAAGACAATACCTTCCTTACCTAAAGGTGACGGAAGGTAACAAACGTCAAGATTTTAAATTGGTAACAGTTAAATGAAATTAGCAACTTGTACGAAAAATTGGGACAGAACGCATTTTTCCATTCTAGTTTTCTATTCGATTTTTGCGTCCGAGTTGGTAGTGCCCACGATCCGAGATATCGAATTGCGAACTATGTTCGAGAACTCGGATCGATTTCTAGGATTGTGGACACAGGCCTTTAGCAGGTATACAACTTGGAGATTTTTTCTGAAACACTTAATAGCTATTAACATACCTATAATTGTTATGAGTATCATAACTGCCATAGATGTTGGTTGATTTTAGGACATCTAAGGCCTGCTATGCTTCATAACATCCGTGGTTTGTTCAACAGTTTATCGGTTTCAGAAAATTAATATGTTATTAAAAAATATTATTTTTTCAAATGCTTTTATTAATGCTACTTTCAGAATGCTATAATTAACAATACAATTAGTTTGGCATATGTAAATATGACAAATATTCAAATTATGTACTTTATTCATAATGTTTATTATTTTAGAAGAAAATAAACTGTGTTAATAACGGTATACTCACGTTATCTGTATGAACATTATCCTTTCATTTTATTTTATTTTCATTCTGTACACTTTTGTTGACATGTCACTATGGTAATAATATTACCGTACCTATAGATACAGTTATTACTTACTTACCAGCCTATTTTTGTACATGTAGTAAACAATGGCTTATTATCCTGAAATCGGAAAAATAATTTAAAGCGGCACTCTGATTTTTCTAAACATACCTAAACCTACGCACAATGAGGTATATGATAAAAATTTGGATAAGGTATGTAGTGATGTCATACGGCCCAATTAGCCCGAGTGTAATGAGAAATAGACAATACGCTACAGCGGTAGAGATAAAGGGCTGTATTACGAATTTAATTTTTACTCGGATTATTATGAGAAACTACAATGGTTAATTTTTATATTTTATGAGCTATATATTGAAATTTCATTATGGTCACATTCCCCTATTTTAATTCTACACATCTATTATTTTGTCGCCCAGATTCCCAACGCTCACTTGACTATGGATAATTATATATGTACCTTTTCCATCAAAAGAGAGAGATAGACAAAAATTACATATATGTAAATGCGCATTAGAGTGTTTAGGCATTGGGGAGACGAAACACATTTTAAATTTCCCATACATTTCCAATAAAACTTGAAATGGCGGAAAGTAAAAAAGTAACTATATTAAATAAATTCAAACAAAGCGTTTGTGATGATAAATATTTTAAAACAAGATGACTGGTAGATGAGAATCAGAAACGTGATTATATTTATACGTACTCAAGACGCGAATTAAACACATAACGTAATGTGACAGATAATTGCGTAGATGCCAGTTTGTTATTAAGAAAGTTACAAACAAGAATAAAACTGTTTTTTTTTTCAAATAACTTATTTTGCCTTTATTAATAATTTCTTTAAAGTCCGACTGGTATGTTGTTATTATCATGACAACCCTGCTTTCAGGGTTGTTATATACTAAGTAACACTCAAGAGCGTGTTATGAGTTGTTGCTATGGTAATGTTGTCAATAAATTGATATTGATATTGGGATAAAGCCTAAAAAACAAGCAGAAGCATTCATAGCCTACCTACTCCGTAAACTCATGTTACAAAATAGAATATTAAGATACAGTTTCATAAGACATGATTTTTGCGCACTCGACTTTCTTAGAAACGAGTGCGCTGAAATGTCTTATGAAACGTGTATTTTGTACTATTTTGGTCCGTCTGTCAAAAAATATTTTAAAATATATACATTTCATTTTTCATTTGAGGAATATCTCTTTTGGTTGTTCAATATGTACTTTATGAAACTCATTTGGATGTTATAATAGTACTTTACGACATCAAATGAGTTTCATAAAGTACATATTAAGGAACCAAAATAAAAAAAAATATATTTTTAACCCAAAAACTACTAAAAACAAACATTAAAAAGCCCACTTCCAAAAAATTTGTAGAAAAATTGACTTTTGATTTTTTTACATGAATCCGTTATTTTCTACGTCCTACGAGCCCGAAGGGCGAGTTAGGGTAATCACATAGTGCGTTAATGATGTAGTATCCCACTAATATCGTACAAAATCTTATCTATTACCTTATATAATAACGCACTCATTTTAATTATGTAATAGCCTTGTTATCCCATTGAGTGCTTTAATGAAGTTACATTACCACAATAGAATTTCATTATCGCAGTCATTGGGATAACCACGCCATTACATAACTAAAATGAGTGTGGTATGATATAACTCAGGGATGGCGAACCTTTACGTATCAACGTGCCATTTTTCTAAAGAAATGTTTAATGAGGTCATAGACGTGCCATCAAATAATTTTGACTTTGTGATTATTGGGAAAATAATAATAATAATAATAAATACTATCAACTCAAAACTCTTTATTTACTACAAAAAAATAGGAACATTTTGCAATGTTTCAATTATACGCGTAATTTAAATTAAAGTAAAATTAATGTGATTTCTGTTGTTGCAGATTAGATGACAAATAACATATGCTAGGGTTGTAAGATGTTACTTCTAGCAGAATGTATGCTGAACTGGAGTCATGTGTCAAACGGTTTCTAACCGAGTCTTTAATGTTATTCACAGTTATTCATCTCTGAAAATAATGACTCGCAGGCATAGGTTGATGAAAATATTGTTAAAATAGCATGAGCCAGCTTCTTCAAACAATTAAATGTGTCTGGTAACGCATTCCATGTTTCCAAAATTTTGTTATTAGCATTTTCACTTATATTACTTGTCAATCTTTCTGTTTCAATTAATTCTAACTCTTTCCTTGTTTCAATAATTTTTTGAATCCATATTGAACTAGACTGGAAATCAATCAGCTGCATTTCAAATTCTTCAATTTCCAACCAATCGAATTGGGACAAATTCACTTTATCAAATGACGTCACATCAGGGTACATAATAAACTTGAGTATTTCCGATAATTCTTTGAACTGAGAAAATCGCTGAAAATTCCTTGATTGAAGAATCAATCACAGAAATAAATTCTTCAGTAACTTGGTCTTCGTCTGGTTTCTCATGTATTTCTAAATCGTTGATATATTTTTTCAAATTTGAAAAATACTTGTAGTTTCTTGTGATAATATCGTTCCTAAAAACTTGCAATTTAGCCTCAAAAGCGCGAATAAGATCTATCATGACCATAATTGTTTTATTTATGCCCTGAAGCTTCATGTTTAACTTATTTAAATGTTGGCATATGTCTGTAAAAAACATCAATTTTGAAAGTCACATAACATGCAACAACTGTGGGTATTCTTCAACTTTTCCCTCATTTTGCAGAAACAGTCTGATTTCTTCCAAGCAATCAACAAATCTTTGAAGTACGCACCCGAACATTCCGTAGCGTAGGAATCACTCGCGTTCGCTCGTCATATAATACCTACTTCACACTTTTTTTTCGTAGTGCATCATAATGAATTTTGTGATCAGTGACGTGCCCAAAATATTGTGTCGCGTGCCATTGGTTCGCCATCCCTGATATAACTTATCCGGCGGTGATATATAAAAAATATTGTAACATTGTGGATTATGAAGGAAAGAAGTTTCTGGATTTGTCAAAAAAAAAAAAAAATTATTTATATTCTCGGGTCGACCGGTTTCGCGCCCCACATGGGCCTTCCTCAGGAGATGAGAATAATAAAAATAATTTTAAACATTGAAGTAATCAGTCACATATTATGTTGATTACCCTAACTCGGCCTTCGGGCTCGTAGGACAATTCACAATACGTGCGTTAATAATGTCTATACCCCAATTACATCATAAATAAATATTACCTTAAATTTTACTACATTATAGGATACACCATTCAAGTTTCTGTGTTGTTAAAATAATTTTTTAACGAAAATAAATAAAATAATCATTTTGTGTGACAACATGATAGCTCCCCATCTCTAGTTCATAAGAATTTCAGTACGTGAAAAATGACGCCACGGTGCAATAAAAATGAAAAAGGTCCATTGCCCAGTTGACCGTGTCCGATTATTTTTTTAGTAGAGTACAAATTTTAAATTATAATTGTTTTCCAGTAAATTTTAATTTTATTTTAAGTTGAAAATATTTTGTCATATTGTTTATTAATAAAACAAGGGTACATTACTATTGAATTTGTTAAGTCATTGTAGTATTTTTAAGAGTATCAGTTTTATACACCTGTTTATTTAAAATGTTGTGTGATAATTATGTACTTACGAATGTAAATCTGTATAAAAAAATTAAAACTTACCTGTAATTACAGGTAATCTGAATAAATATCGTTTTTCATTCTAATTTTGTAAAGTTCTATTTAAAAAAAAACCTTATAATACTTTTCTCATTACGTACGAAGTTTTAAAACAGATTGCCGGATTTATTCTTCGTATAATGTGTAAATCTGTAAGAATATTATTAAGCGTGTAATTTTCATAAAAGGAGGAATAATTTCTACAAATAAAATACAATAATGATAATTATGTATATATTTACATTAAACATACGAAAAAATATTTTCGATAAATCAATTGTTTATAAAACAAAACTGCAAAATTTTATAATGCATTACAGCATTTTGGTACATAAATTGTTTCTGACATTTATCTATACATTTTTATATTCATTCATTCATATGTTAAGAAATAAAAATTTACAGATAAAATTCTGATCGAGGAAATTCTCAGCAAAATAGATGTCACGCACAATTGATCTAATTTTGTATAATTAATGACCATTTGTGCGTATTACAAATTACTTGAAATCGAAATAAATTAACAAAACTAAAAATCATTTGTATGTGCGAAAATAATTGGCAAGTATATGAATTACATTTATACCTGTGCAGAGATGTACGAAAATTATACAAAAGCAAAATTAAAGTCTGCAACAAAAAAATATTTCGTGCACGATATGCTGTATTTTAATTAGTAGAAAATATGATGATCATTATTGAAGACTGTTATTGGAAGTCACATTTTATTTATAAATAAAAATAAATAAGTATTTGGAAGCTTTCGTTATTTTGTACAAAGTTTTATTTTTATTTATGATCATCTCAGTTTCGAGAGTATGGGTTAACTTTTGCTAAGAAAATTTGAAAATAGTTCAAAATCATGTTGAAGTACGAGTATGTATAAAATTTACAAAGTGTAGAAGGGTCTGGTGTTGTATAATAAAAAATTGTAAATACATATATGTATAAAATAAGAACAGAAGAAAGGTATATAAATTGTAGTATTTAAGTTGAAAAAGATGTAAATTCAGTTAAATATGAGAAGATTAAAATATAAAGCCAAGAAGTAGAAGTTAAAAGACAACAAATACCACAATATTTCGACTCATATATCGAGGTATGTAATAACTTTAAATATACATATTTATAATTGCGGGTTCTTCTTAACTGGAATGATAATATGGGTAGAAAATAATTCTTGGATGAGGCCGAAGCCAAAAATAAAAGCATCCTGGAATTATTTTTTATCCTTATACGTATTTATATTCAAAAATAATAAGTACATATTTAAACAAAGCAGATAAGCATATTAATAAAAGAAGATGTAGGTACTGTTCCTGTATATGCTTATTAAAAATAATTTTAAAACAAAACGAAATTTAAATAATTTTGAACCCAAATACTTCAATTATTGTATGTATATTAAATTGGAAAAAAATATACCAGTAAAATAAATTAAGCTAATGGGGTCATACCACATTTTTCAATTTATTTTTTTAGTATGAAAGTTCAATTAAAACCACTTACGAAAATATATATTTTATGTCACAAAAGTTTATAGTTTTACAGAATTAATTTTTTAAAGTTTATATAAAATTTCAAATGACGTCATAATTTTGTGAACGAGTAAAAATGGAACTATATTTGACATTTATGTCATCACATAAGGAAGAGTAATCTTCAAAACTTTTGGAGTATTTATTCTTTTATACCATCTTTCCCTTACATCTTGAGGCATAAGAAAACGAACAAAAAATTTATTTTTACTTCTTAACGAGTTGTTCTCGCAGGGCGGCACAGAACAATATTGTACAACTATTGTAATATCTAAATCAAACATAAATTATATTTATTTGTAATTTTTAATTAGTATATTTCGTTATTTGTACTTACTTTTTTAGAAAACAACTTGTTGCAAGGATATTGACGTTACTTTTAAAATGTTGGTTATATATGACTATTTTAGAAAAGTAACAGATCTGATTCATGTACACTATCTTGTATTTGTATACAAAATGGGGGAGTTTCCGAATTTTTGATTTTTGTGTATGTTAAAATATTTTTAAATTTAAACTGTTTTTACTTTTATATTTTGTAAAAAAAATTAAAAATACCAGACTAAAAATTGATAAACTTTTGCAATATTTTCTTTCCGCCATTACGGAGTACATAACATCAACTATGTGCGAATTAGGTCTCGACATACGTGGCCAAATGTGGTTCACAGAAAGAGATAGCTGCAAAACACGGGCACCTGTTTATGTGTACATTATTTGTACCTTGACAATTCAATTTTTGTTTTTATCGTATTTTCTAGGTTTTCCTTTACATATTTAAAATCAAATAATTGGCTTTTTGCGATTTGACATTCAATTTGACGTTTCAATATCAAATATAGAAAACATACGTTCATATTTTCATTATCTAGCGCTCGTAGCGGACAACTACGGCGAACCAAAGATGTTGCATACGTCATCGTATTGCGGGCGATTTAACTAACAATAAATTTAATATCGTTTGTACAAAAAATACGCTATATTTTATAACTTTTATTGTATTAATAATCAAGGACTCGAACCGAAAAGTTCTGGGGTTCGGTTACGGTTAACGGTTTTTACATTAATAAAAATTCGGTTTCGGTTACGATTTTTGAAAATATTATATCGGTTTTCGTTTCGGTTAAAAAAACAAATAAATTTTGTTTACGGTTTTTTTTTCGGTTTCGGTTAAAATGAAATATTAGTTTTTATTTTTTGCATCATGAAATACATTTAGTACCTATTTCGTAATGTAATAACATTTTAATTCCACGTTTTACTAACAACTAGTACTAATAGATATATTCGTCTTGTTCGGAATTCAAAATTCGTAAAGAATCTGTAAGTAATTATTTTAAGGTGATCTAAAATTAAAAATTGCGGTTCAAAAAGTAACTATAAGTTAAAGTTTTCACATTAAAGTTCTTAAGTATATTTTTGCAACTAAAATTAAATACGTTTTATAAATTTTTAATATTTTAATTTTAATCTATAGTAATAATTCTATAACAATAGTAATACGTACACTAAATGGGCGATTGAATGAAAAATGTCAACAAATGAGTAATTTTTTTTATTATAATTGCAAAAAATAATTGAAAAATTGAGTAAAATGCCTTAATTTTTTTAAATTAAGAAACTACTTTTTTTGTATTCAAAGGTATACAAAGCATTTCTACGAAAAAGATGTGGGTTAATAAAGAATACCTATTTTTAAATTTACGGTTTTAGTACCGATATAATTCAGTTCGGTTATGTTTTCGGTTACAGAACGAATTTTTTTTTCGTATCGGTTTTCGATTTCCGTATTTGAAGAAATAAAATATAGGTTTCGGTTACGGTTTCATAAAAAGTCAAATATCGGTGCGGTTTTCGGTTACGGTTTCGTTACGGTTCGGGTCCCTGTTAATAATAATATTATTGCATGTATAGTATTGCAATAATGTGGAAAAATCATTACATTTCAACATGACTAAACTTCCCCATTATGACGTCCCAAAATCAGACTATATAAAGAAAATTATGAATGAAAAGTATAATAATATTAAATATTTTTTATGTAAATATGCGTAATATTAAGTAAATTTTTCATTTATGAAAGAAAAATCAACATTTTTCCTGTTTGGTATGACCCCATTCCCAAAAATGATATAAAAGACAACAAATTTGTAGCAATTACATGTTAAAATAGCCAAACTTTTCCTTCTACACTCCTGTTAAAATTTCCAAAGAAATTATCTAAATAAAATGTTCATACCTTCAATGACTTCTATGACTAAAACTCAATTTTATGTATGTACATAGATGATTAAAAATGATTTGAACAAATTTACAGTTGCATTGCACATGTTGAATTGCATTCTCGAATGCAACGTCTATGCTCACAGCCACTGCAGACAGTGAGAGCGCATTTTGGGGGTTATATCGAGTGCTGGTCGTGACACATCATAAGAAGCCCATGTCCAGTGCATTATATAGAGCAGCCGTGTCGCTGTGGCTGGATATCCGCCAGAAAGGAAAGTTTAGAGCCTTGGCTGCAGTCTCTTCATCCTGGCCATCACCAATTACGACGTACGTGCATTTACGGCCGAAGCGGGTTACTATTCTCTCGAAGCAACTTTCTTTGCCTGCAAGAAATCAAAACATAAAAAACTTTGTAAAACTGTTAATGTAAATTGATAAAATACTTCAGAATAGTATTACTGTTATTAATCTGTCAATAAATTTGCTGGTAACGGTAACTTCCTAACTTTGTAAGATACCAGAAATTTAAGTAAGGGATATTTTCTTCTATTATGCGTACCAGAATGAATGATTGTTAATGGATCGAGTTAAACGATAAGTATACAATTTGTCTGTTCCGCATAAGGAAAAGAAAGGTTCATTACTTACGTTCCTGGAATCTTTTTGTTTCGTCATTTTTATCTATTAAAAAATAAGGCCAGACTTAGCTATATTTGCATTCAATCTTTACAACTGACACGTTATAACTAGCAGTAGTAAAATGTAGATAAATCTAGACCCGGCCCGAAATTAACAGATTTTAACAAAAATAACTGACGATCCGGCAATTATTAATAGTCAGTAATCCAGTTTTTCAACGATACTTTTCATCACTAATAGATATTAATGCATAAGAACATTTTTTTTTATTTAATGCAACATTTGGGATTTCATGTTGCTTACAAGATTGTCAATGTTTGGAGAAACAACCGATAATATTTCAGACTTTTTTTTGTAAACGGCTCTGCTCTAAATGAACGGGTAATAGGTTACTGTAGTAAGAAATTTGGAAAAGGCTTCGCGGGCCGTAGCTTATACATGACTGGTTTAGTATATGAAATTATAAACCGAAATGAATCGATTTTTACAATTCAGAACATCGTTTCCGTAAATTTATTTATTTAAATTTTCATCAACAATTTATACCCCATAGTAAAAATGTATTTCATAAATTTTAATTTAATTCAAAGTGACGACTTTGGAAACTACAAAAATTTGTCTTCAGTATATAATTTACAATTACAATTAACAGGATGACCAGTTGATAAAAATAATTTAAATCCGAGATCTGGATTGCTCAATAAATAAAAATCACCATAGATTTAGTCCTTTTCGAGATCTTTCCACAATGCGATCAGAGTCATACTGCGGAAGGAAGTGGCGAAATGGTGCTGATTGGAAGATTAGTTAATGAGAAAAAAAATATTGTTTAACACAGGGCAAGAAACCGGTTTTTTAACCGGTTTATAAAACCGGTTAACCGGTATTTTGAGTCTAAAATTTTGATTTTTAACCGAAACCGATATTTTTAATTACTAAAAAACCGGTAACTATTAACCGAACTTAATTAAAACCGGTTTTTTAAACCGTTTCTGAAAAGGAGGGAATTTTAAATGTAATTCACGATTTAGCCGGTTGCTATTTCCTTGCGCTGCATACAGTATGCGGTGCGAGCCAAAGCCTGCCCTGACCATGCTTGTTCGTAATACATAACGTATAATAAGTACAATTCTATTAAGTTTTTTGTTAGTTATTTATGGAATATGAGTAAAAAGTATAGTTATATTTATTATTTCATGAATAATAAAGTTCCCACGAGTAATATAATACTTTTTATTTCACTCAAATTACACACAATCTAACCGGTTAATCTAACCTGTTTATTTAATCGGTTAATCTAACCGATATAAAAAACCGGTTAAGTAAACAGTAAACCGGTTCTTCAACAAAAACCTTTTTAAAAATTAAGTTCTCGATTTTGGTTAACCATTAACCAATATTGTTTTCGGTTTCTTGCCCTGGTTTAACATAAATTTTTCAATATTTTAGGTAGCGGTTTCTCATTTAAAATTTTCGGAAGCAATTATTAATACTCCCCTATTAAAATTCATATTTCACTTAAAATATAGAGTTAAAATTAATCAAAACATCTTTAGCGTACCAATAATATTATACATATAACAATCACACTTTGGGGAACACTGGTTTAGAAGATAATAACACTTGGCAAAGCATATTTACTATAATAGTCACTTTGTGCAAAATTGCATGATGTATTTTGAATTAAAACTAAATATACTTAATAACTAAATATATCTTACCTATTTTCGTAGCAGAATAAATATTATCTATGGGAAAGACACCGCCCAAGCCAAACAATAAAACTTTCGCCAAGGCTGGCACAAGCTGAGTTGTAGTGACTAATACATTTACACAATTACTTCTAGAATTGATTAATGTTAGACATTTATTAGCAAGCGTTAACCAATTATCTGTTACTGCTTCTATTTCGGATCGTAACTGAAGCCATTGGTCTCGTTTTGTTGGGCCTAACAGACCACCAACACTGAAACAAACAATTATATTAGTTTTATATACTTCACACTTCAAAAACACATGCTTACCTATTTCTATAGTTGTTATAGGTGTCTTTAATTTTCCTATATCTAAAAGCTAACTTCCTCATCCAATCTACGCCTCCTCTAACACCAGTTGCCAAACAGAGATTTCCGCTGCTGGCCGCCGACGCATGAAATCCATCAGCTCCAAAATTGTACGAAGATAAATCTTGGCCGTTGTCGTCTGAAGATACGTCATCTATATGAACTTGATCACAGTCTTCAACATCATTGAAAAAGAAATGCGTGTCTGCGAGATTAAAAACCATTTCTTCCATCCTAAACCCTAATTGGACTACAGTGTGAGTATCTTTGCTGTATTTAGTGGCAAAAGATCCGGTTAGTAAACTGTGAAATATAATTATGGTTTCATCGAGGTCCCAAATAAAAACTCTCTCAGTGGTGGATTCTGGCGCTGTGGGTGATACAGTATTGTGACGCCTTCCTCGACCTCGAGTACTTCTTGTTTCTGTTCCAGATGATCCAGAATCTCTGGATCTTCTTGTGGTTCCATCTGTTTTGAGCGGAGATGAAGGGGCTTCTGTTAAAGAAAGACCATTTGATGGACTATCTGTAAGAAAAATAGATTATCTTTACAAAATGAGTCTTGTTTGAAATCAAAATACCTTCTTCATCTGAAGAAGTGTCACTGTAATCACAGATCATCTCGCTGCAGTGGCATTTAATAACTTAGGTTATGTTTACATACAAAAGTCAAACTTCAAAGCTAACCTATCGATTGGGAGTGATTAGTTCCTTACCAGGCAAAGAGGTGGCAGCAAGTTGATAACTCGTGCTGATGCTTCCACTTGAGCTTGGCGAGCTTACGTAGGGTGAATAACTTTGGGTGGAATAATAAGCTGTGCTTGGATACTGCGCAACTGATTGTGCGTCTGGATAGGAGGTACCGTATCCTCCATAATCCACAGTCTGGAAGAAATACATTATTTACATTAATTGTTGAAAGTCAATTTTTGGAATGAATGTTTTCCTTGTAAAAATTGATTTAGTTGTATAAATATTCATAAAATTGATATATCTAATAAATTTTGTTTGTAAAGTTGAATGATGATCTCACCAAGTTGACACTTTTACCCATTTTGAAGTATTATTTCTAATTAGTTCTAATTAGCTATGCATACCCACTTTTGGGTAAAAGTACAAAGTAGTAATAGAAAAACGACGTTTCGGTAGCGAAGTGGTGCTTTCATCAGGTAAATAACGTCGTTTTTATAATAAAATTTTATAGAACTATACCCAAATCTTACTTTATTTTTTCTTCTTGGAATTTCCAAGTGTATATGTCTAGTTTATAAGATTTTTTCATAGTAAACTGAAAAATGGGTAGAGTTTACGAAAACAGCAGTATGTTCGGGTCTAAAGAGAAAACTATGTACTCTGTTTTAAATGAGGTGATTCTCACGTCATCCGTTTCTAAACTAAGAATGAAAAATCAGGTTTATGTCTATCTGTGTCACCAGAATGTGAGTAACAAAGTGAGACATAAACATGATTGTTCAATCTTAGTTCTGAAACTGATGACGTGAGGATCACCACATTTAAAACAAACAATTTTTTGACTTTTAAAATGGGGTCCTTCGTCGTAGTAATAAATTAGAAAATTGAATAAAACATTACGAATATTAGTATTGTATTTCAGATAAGAATGGGGTGGTGGAAAGATCAAACTGCTCCTATGTTCCCACCACTCCATTTTTATCTGAAATACAGTGTACACATAGATCTTAAAACTGTTTGAAAAGAGACTATCAAAGTTTAAAAAAGTTATACTCTGTTCCATTTAAGCCATTCAGCAGATGGCGCTCACATCTGCTCCAGTTTAAAGTTGGGTAAACTTGTCTCTTGTCCCCAATTAGTCCAATTTCAGCCAATCAGAGAGGTCAAAACTATGCCCTATTCTCTACAATACTGAATGGCTTAAATGGAAAATGGAGAAGGTATAGTTTAAAATATTCGAGTCAAAATTTTACTACTTTCAAGCTTTCTGCCATCGCCCATTTGAAATCCGAAATCTATATTCATAGTAAATGAATAAAAAAATACGAAACAACGAAAGTAAATCAAATAACACTTGTTTGAATTTATCATATGCGTTGTTTTTTTATATTAATAATTGTATTAAATTATCTACGTATATTTCCAATAATTGACCACAAAAATTATTTTAAATATATTTACGAGATATTTTTATAATTGTTGAAAATGATCAACTTCAATTTATGTTTTATGTAACTCTAATTGTTATTAGCGAATTCCAATTTTTGAGAAGAAAATTTGCTTAAGATAATAGAACATAAATAATATATTACGGCTTAACGAATAATAGACTTTCTTGAATTACAGGTTACTTTCAATTTGGATGAATTTATATTAAAAAAAATAAAAAAATAATGGAGGACCCCATGAATTCAAATGAAAATTTCATATTATCTCATAATTTTTTAATAAGAGGATTATTTAGAAAATAAAATATTCTGTGCATTTTTGTATATTCTAGTTTCTTTTATTTTCATATATATATATTTTTGAAAACAATTATTAATAATTCTTTACATATTTTCAAATTTAGTTTATTTATGCATAAGTAAATTATTTATAACTATTACTTTATTTCCTCACCTGTGTTGGAAATTGCCCGAAGCCACTGCTACTACACCCATAACCACTATATCCATACTGGCTGCTGGTAGGTACTGGTGTGGGTACCGCTGGAACGGTAGGTGCTGTGGGGCTTTGCGCTCCAAAGGGGGAAGCTGCCGTGGCATAGCCTCCAAGGTAGCTTGATGAAGCTTTACAAGATGGCCGCGAGCTGGCACTAGTGCTGCTGCTGCCGAGGGCGGCGTATCCGTATGAAGAGTTATAGAAGCTAGAGTTCATGTAGGATGGAGTGTTGGAGCTGTACTGCATACTGAAAGCAAACAAATTAATTATTTATTTATTGTGTACGTAACAGAGACTTGCCTTGTATTCAAATAAACTAATATTCTTTTTGTATGAAAAATATTTGTGCCCTACTATAATAAGTTAAATAAGTAAAAAATTGATAAGAATTTTAAGTGAAATAAATTGTTCAATGCTTTGTACTTTGTTAGCAGACCAGGCGCCACCTAAAAGGCACTCATTTAAGTAATATTTAAGAAAAATGTATAAAAAATGAAATTTCTAAATTGTCACTATTAATGAAAATCAACAATAAGTATTGCTTTTTTAATAAAGACAATCTTTTATCTACAGGTAGATGGAAGGTAGATACATATAATGTAACATGTCAGTTATGATGACCTTAACTGAAAATATGTGTCTTAATTTTATTAAGACTATTGTGTCTTGCAATATGATCATAGTAGTGTCATAGTATTCTAATGAACATGCAACCAGGTTCACAACTTTGTAAACGGTACGAATTTTTCCCTAAATTTGTATATCATCTAGAATTGTTTTCCTCTTACGATGTACAATATTATGTACCTTTACAGTGAGTATATTGCCGTCTAGCTTATCTGTGAAACACGCCTCTACTTTTTCGTCGAAAGCAAGTTGCCTGCGTTTATTTACACGTCTACATATGTTAAGTTAATAAACTTTTGTTGATTGCAAGTTGCAATGTAGTGTAGTTACTAGATTTAGTTTAAAAACAGATCAATATAATCAGAACTAATTATATACTCCAATTTCAAATATTACTTGATTGTAATATGAACAAATTTATTAACCACACACTTAGTGAACAAAGCATAATTTAAATACTTGGTAAAAATAGATCTAGTATGCATTATTTCAAAAAATGAACGTCGGATTAACCGTCACTTTGTAATGTTACTTGGTTTGAAAGTTAATCCGACGTTAATTTTTTGAAATAATAGTATGCTAGATCTATTTTAACCTCGTCTTTAAATTAAGTCTGCTTGGTCATCAAAGATTGAAATTCAAGAGTATTAAAATATTGAGAATTTTATGTTCTATTCAATATGACAACGTCAAAATACAGTACTTAGCGTGAACGCTAAAATTCCAGATAACGTGAACGTTATTATTCTGTACATCAAAATATGTTTTCACATACCGTACACGTTATTTTATCTGCTAAACAAGGAAAATGGAAGGCACATTAGAAAGTCTTATTTTGATTGCAAATTTAAGTGATTATTTTTTGACATTTCTTACAACCAATGAAATGTTCCATTTTGTGTCACGTGTCTGCATTTTAACCAATCCTGTCATTATTATACTGAGAATAAAGCTCTAGAAATTATTCCCGGGAATAATCTCCGTAGCTTTTGTTTTTCTTGGCATATGTCTGACACAAATAAGTAAAATGAGCGAAAAAGAAATGCCTAAATAAATTGTCACACAAACAATAGTTAAAATAGTAGTAGGTACTACATACCGTCTTGCAACTTCTATATACAGCTGCGCAAAATAAAATATGAAAACGTTGCAGCTATCTTTCTCTTAATGTTAGAAGTCTGCTTTATCAAATATATGTAGGTAATATAGTCATTTACATTGGTTGAGTGCTGTGCGGAAAATATAGCACGAGATAAAAACTATTTTACACACATGTTGCATACAATATTTTCCCTTCAACCGAAATGTTAGTGTTGTTTCTCATAATACTCAATGTACAGGCATCTTCAAATACTGTTTGTGCTCTTTCTCATAATACTGTACCTCTAGCGTACCTACAAAATGTAACTTAAACATTCGAAAGAATATCAGAGACAGGTGGATTAGTCTACTACAATTCAACAAATTGTACATTTAATATTAATATTAAAAATTAGGTTAGGTTTAGGGTGCCCATTCGTCCGGAAAATCCCAGACATGTCCGAAATTTTGGCTGAATTTTAAATCTGGGCGGAATCGTAACATTGATATAAAATGTCCGGAATTTGTGTCCAGATAAAAAATTAAGCTTAATAGAATAAAATTAATAGATGGGCTAAAAAAGGCCCATCAACTTTACCCTTACGCCTTTACTAAGTTTATTTTTTTGTGATCTTTAGTTTTGTTCTTGTTCTACTTTAGTTTGTGATTTTATTTCAAAGATTATTTTCTTTTTATGATCAAAAATCTTATGTGTTATTTAGTTATGTTATGTATCAAAGTATTTATAACAATTTTGTTATTCTATATGCCTATACGTAAGATGGGTCAATTGTCAAAACCCAAAATTGAATGATATGAAAAAATTGCGTTGGAAAATAGGTATTCCAAACTATTACAACGTTAGGTGACGGAGTAGCAATAGGTAACAAACAGGCATAAGCGCACAAAGCAAAAGAGTAAGCATCAAGGTCAAATATTTTCTAAATAATTTCGAAAATTATCAAAAATTAATACCCTAAACTTTTTATAAAAAATCATTTGAAGAAATTTTCGGGAAATTAAAAAATTAAAAATATAGACGAAAGTATTTATATTATATACTTCATCGGTCCTAAGTCCTAACAAAATGAGTCACGGTCCGGTTCGGATTTGGTCTTTAGACCACTACCTATATGGTCAACCTAGTTAGATTAGAACTCATTGTTAATAAAAAAAATTGTATTTTTGAGAATTAAGTTAGTATCTGTTAATAAAAATTATTACACGTGCTTCATTTACAGTGTACGATAATATTTCTTAATAAATTTTATTACTTTCATTATTATTTACTAGGTACCTAATTATCTACTCGACAGTAAAATTATCTGAATGTGTAGGTTTCTTAGCAATAGCAATCTTTATTTACTTTCCACGCAGTAGTGTTTTCCACACTGCAAAGTATTTACTTTTAGGAAAAGTAGTTTTCGATTATTTCTGAACAAAGAAGGTTAAACGCTATATACATATGGACATACGATGAAAAATTTACGTTCGCATGCGCATTGAAAGTAAAATGAGTTTTTATTTTGAGGTTATGTGAAAATTATTTCTCTCTCTCTCTCTTTTTCCTCACCTATTATAGTACTGATGCGCCGTACTATACTGATTATAACACTCCTTGGCGGCATCATACACTCCTAACATATCCCCCGTGTAGAGTACAGGGTCCCCAAGGGTGGTGACATCTCCCACATCTGGGAGTGGTGCAGGACTCCGCATCTCGCTTTTGACGCCTGCTGGGGCGGACGCTGCAGTTGTTGTGACGGGGACGGAGGCTTCCACGCCGGACAGAATGGACCACGGAGGTGGTAACTGCAGTGACGCGTCCAGCGGGGCCAGCGCTCCTGGTTCGGTGATGGTGGTGGTAACGGGAGAAGAACAGCTAGAGGAGGAAGAGTGAAGTGGGCTGCTTACGCAGTCGGTCACCAGTCTGTAAGAAAAAGGGATTGTTAGTTTTGTTTTAATGTTCAAAATAAGAAAAAATAAGTTTCAACATAAGTTCCCATTAAAAAATATTGGCTCGTATGACAAACACACTATTATAATAATAAATTAAATAGGCTGTTAACTTAATTGTCGGTTATAAGAACAATGTGGCATCGAAAATATGACACGTGTGTAATATTTGCAACTTATGATATAGGTAAAATTGATGCTACATTTTTCTTTTAACTGATAATAAAAGCGTTCTATTAAAGTGGATTCGTAATACGAGCAAATATGTTTATATTATATATAAAGAATGGGGTCCTCCATTATTCTAAAAAAAGAAAAATATTTTTATAAAACTTCATCTAAAATGAAAGCGATTTGTAGTTCTAGAAAGTCTTAATTATTATTTATTAAGCTGTAATAATTTTTTTTTATTCTATGGCGTTTGCTCATAAAGCAAATTAATAAAAAACTATGTATATCATAGTTCAAGTTTTGATTGCCAGTAGCAGCCTGTCTCATTCAACAATATCTTTAATCTTTTTATAAACGCTGGTGATTCCTATCCAGTGATCTCTAGAGATCACTGTTCCTATCTGACGTGGCATCATAAATTCAAACAAGTATTATTTGGTTTCTTTTTGTTGTTTCGTTATTTTCTGCATTCATTTTTCATTTCCTTGAAAATGGATTCCGGATTTCAAAAATGCGATAGCAGAATGCCTGAAAGTAGTAAGAATTTGGAATAAGGTAGATGTGTGACGTAGATGTCAAGGACATTAAAATTTTGAATAATTTAGAAACTAACTTTTTTAAAACTTTGACAGTCTCTGTTTCGATCATAAAGTTTTTAAGTTTAGTTTTATTATAAATTATCCATTTTCTAATTTGTTACTATATGGTGGTGGACCTTATCATTAAGTGTTCTAAAAATCTAGCTATGTCATGCCATAATAAACTACATAAAAAACCGTACAAATTATCAAAATATTTTTTTATTTATATCTCATTATAAGCAAGATATGAGGTATTTTCAAAATGAGCGAAAAACAAGTTTTAGCCTTTGTAGCTTAAAAACAAACTACGATAGAAATTTTGTGATCACTTGTCACGAAAAATGTGCAAACAGTTTTGCGCTGTCGTTAATACTTCCCTAGATACCTTAAAAAATATTGAAAATGAGACTTTCTGTATATTTTGTTCATGAAATATGTCATTTTTACTTTTCTAATAATCATTATTTGTGAATGCGACGAATTGTTTGTATGAACAGTCATCAATATCATATTTTATGTTTTTATATCTACGTATTTAAGACAAAATAAATATACTAATCAATTTATGTGTAATTTGTCATGTACCCCATCAACGTAAATATCATTAGAATGCACTCACTAGGACGACGAAGACTTTCATTAGTTTTCACATTTCACAATGCATGTCACACACAACCACACAAGGCATTTGAAATAAGAACTATATTTTTACAAATGTACATTTGCCAAACGTAAAACATTTATTAAAATTAATAACTTGAACCATTCTTTTAGAAAACAAAATAAATAAATTAGAAAATGCGCAATATATAAGCGGTTGCACATATTTTTAAAAGAATTTTAAATGCAATCTTATGCAATATTTTTCATATTACCTAATAAAAATAACAACAATAATAATAATAATAATAATAATAATAATAATAATAATAATAAACAATGGAAAACAAAAACTATTATCTTGCCCATAATAATAGGAGCTACGGGTTTCGTTGACGACGAGTTTCAGAAGAACATTGAGAAATTGCCTGGTAAACATGACCCTTCTGAAATACACAGAAAACGGCAATAATTGGAACAGCACATATAATAAGAAATATGCTCACATAGTCACCCATACCCAAGCTGCTTGGTAAGCGGCCGGATGGAGTGATTCCTCCGAACTCCAGAATATAATATGTTTGTCCAGAATATCGGGACCAATAATAATTAGTATAAATGTATTATATATTTGTAGTTTGTGAAATAAAAGGATAATAATAATAATAATAATAATAATAATAATAATTTGTTACTTTCGTAAATAATTAAATAAAAAGATTGGCACGAAAAATAATAATGAGAAAGAGCCCTCCCACTACTGTGACGTCAAATTACAAACATCACATCATTTATAGCAATAGGACAACAGTTTGTCCATCATCTACATTATTTATACAGGATGTAATAATACTTCGGGGGAAAAAAATGAAAGGGCATATAGTACTGACCAAAATGAGTAAAAAAGGCTTAATCAACATGAGTCCGATCTTCAATTGTTTCCGAGAAAGAGGCCATTTACTATTAAAATCGAAGAAACTTGACAAAGATGGTAATTGAACAAAATTTTGTCTATGTCAGTAAATAGACTATAAAAAACCATAAAATTTCATATATGAAACATTTTTCTCAATATCTAATAGTAACGAAGTTATTTGAAAATCAAATATTGGCCAAGGTTGCCACATTTAACTTAGTACAATTATTTGATTTTTTTAAAAAAACAAGAGTACATCTAAGTTTACCTCTGAAAAGTAAATAAAAAGTCTTATTTAATCGAAGACATAACTCCTACAGTTTTCGAGATAGCAGAGGTAAACCCCGTAAAAACTCAATTTTCACTGCTTTATTCTCAGAAACTATTGAAGATCGGAGCCATGTCGATTAAGCCCTTTTTACTCATTTTGGTTAATACTATATGCCCTTTCATTTTTTTCCCGAAACCCTGTATACATAAATGTAGGCGATAGTTTGTTTCTTGTTAAGCTGTATGAAGTCTGACGTCACCTTCTCTTTCATATTAAGTGACTTTTTCAAAATATTATACAATTTTCAATAATTAATTGTAAAATATGTTTCTAATCATTAGCTTCTGGATATTTCGTGATATTTTATTGGGGCTATTTAAAGAACATTATTTTTTAAAAATTTAATATTTAGAAGGCCTATAAAAACAGCCCTATTTCTCCATTAAATATTTTTTGATTTTATGAAAATTGTTTTATTTAACTTCACGTATTCATAGAGCACAGAATGCAGTGTAGTATATAGAAAAAAATCTTGCTAAATTTTTTATACAGTTTAATGTATACATCTCTGTAAACAAATAAATTACTCTCGGTTATAATTCGGGTTTGTCCCGCCCATTATATTTTTATTTCAAAATTTGTAATAAACTTTCTTAAATCTCTGTGATATATTGTGACAATCCACTGTAATTTATGTCACAAGAAAATGTCTAATATGCGTATGATTGCTAGGAATTATTTTAAAAATGTCTGCTGTGTGAAGAATATTTGATCTGTGAGATTTTTAACAGTCTGAGAATGAAAAAGTATAAGTTCAATGACAGATATAAATGAATATATATTAGAAGAATTTAAAATACGTATCTAGTTACTAATAGTAGCAGTAGTTTTGAATAATAATCATTAATACACAGTTTTTTCACACTAGCTTACATTATAAATTTAGATAAATCGGTTCTTTGATTCCAAAAATTCTTACAATTAAGAAACACTTTAATGGAATTTAAAACATGTACTATTAATTATATCTAAAATATTCCTATTCTTTTAGATATATTTTTTCTCTCAAAAATGAAAAACATAAAACTATGTAATTTTTTGCTGATGTTTTAAACAATATTTAATTTACTCGCATTATTATACAAAGTGGGGCACGGGAACCGGACGTTTTTGAAATAATCACAGAAAAAAAAACATTCGGGTCCACATAGCATTTAATGATATGAGTATCTTGCAAATAATGTCCATTTTCGTTGATGCATTGTTGCAGGCGTTGAAATAAATTGGACTCCACTCTTTCCACCAGACCTCTGTCGATTTGGGTGATTTATTGACGATCCGAGTATGGTCTATATGCGATTATTTTCTATGGGAAGATGAACATGAAGCGAACATTGAAAAGTCAACGTTTTGCGATCGTTGTGCATTCCACAACTTGTGGACCAGTGTTTTGCAGATTGGAAAGAACATTAGTATATGTTCATTATTTCTAGTGGACTGGAGAATACTTTAAAGGGGACAATATTAATTTAATATTGATGAATCAATTACTTTTTGGAACAAATGTAAATTCTCGTATTTTTTTCAGCAAACATTGTATTTATTTGTTGATATTTAGATAAATAAATATGAGTTTCCTATGTGAAATATAGTTATTAACAGTTTTTCAGTGTAATAGTCCCAGAATTATTTTTCATAAATTATTAATAAAATTATGATCCTTCAAAACCGCTCTAAAATATATAATTTTGTTAAGCGGTTTTATACTTAACAATAAATCGTTCAATTTATTGACGGATAAATCGATCAATTTAGCTTACAAGTTGTTGTGAATTTACATTTAACGATTTTCTATCAATTTATCTTTGTTGAAATTAGGACTATCAACTTCTTAATACACTCTTGGCCAAAAAAAAAACCGGACACCAAAAAAAAAAAAGCTTTTATCGACTTGTAACAGACGAAATATGGGTTTATTTGTTATTTTTATATTGAAATATGAACAAAAACAACTGATATATAAAGTAAGATTAGACAATAAAAAGTATAGCAAACACTTAATTTATTAAGGAAAAAAAAACCTATTTTTTTTGTAAAATTATCTCTTTTCAAAAATTCAATCATGACAATAAATTCCTCAATAGGGTCGTATACCATTTAAAAAAACTTCTGTAAGAACAGGATAAAATAAGAATTTTAGTGCAAACGCGACTTAAAAAATTTACGTAATAAGCGAGATATGAATTTTTAAAGTTAAGAATTTCTTACGTGACGTAGCGGGTACTTCCATTGGTCGACAAACTGTTAGTTCTAGAGAAAACAGATTTTTTCATGTTTGCATAGCTGAAATATTTTTATATAAAAAATTATATGTTATATTCACGAAGAAATTATTTTTAAGCATAAATAACATAAATAATAAGCATTTTTTTCTTAATAAATTATAGAATTGACACAAAGTATGACGGATGGCGCTAGTGTTTGTTTGTTTTGATTAGTTAATATTATTATTAATATACAACGTGACAGTTCATAATCTTTCAAAGGTGACCGCAGCAGACGCGCGAATCTCGTTTTTAAAATCAGGCGACCAATCAAATTCTTAGGACCTAACGCGTCATACCTAATTAGTAATCAACTTTAATCGCTTGTAGCTTGCGACGTATTCAATATTGAAACAAATTTTTTCCACCAATACTCATTAATTTATATATATATATATATATATATATATATATATATATATATATATATATATATATATATATATATATATATATATATATATATATATATATATATATATATATATTTTCGTCTTCTTATTTAAGAAAGTTAAAATTTGACTATGACATGAAACCCATTTCTATCCGTGTTCATTAAATAAAGAAGAATGTGCATGTAGAAGGGCAGAAGAACCGTTTTCAGGATATTGCATATCCTGTAAAACACCATTTGACGGTGATAGTAAAATGGTATGGGGGCCTATTCTGTATCTCAGTGGTTATTATTTAACCACTGGTCAATTTTTTTAACCAATCAAGTACGTTGACATATAACAAAAAAAGGGATTTTTAGTTGTCAAATCAATAATTATTGGATAAAAATTTTAACCAGTGGTTAAAAATTAACTACCGAGTTACAGAATAGGGGCCATGAGCTGGTATTTCGATGTATTGAAATATTGAGCTTGTTTTGGTTAAATATGGTGGTTTTGCGGCAGTTCTGTAAATTAGAAAATGCACAGTTGACTCCGTAGTACCATTTGCTCCAATTATTCCCAAGAATTTCATCTTAATATTTAACAACATGCATCCTAACTTTGCACATATAACAAAGCAGCATTTAAAATAATTCAATATTCGATTATTACGATTGTCAGATCGCATCCCTGACTTCAACTCCTGCGAAAAATTTGGGATTACGTTAAGGCAAAGGCTTCAGCATCGATAATCCGTACCAAAACCCATTCAATATCTAACAGTACCGCTTTCTGAAGAATGGAAAAATAATTAACACGAAGAGTTACCAACTGTATTGAAACTTTACCAAACCATATGGTAGAAGTCTTTACAGCTCGGGGAGGCAATACACACCATTACACTCAATATAAATCATACCTTAGCCATAAAATTTAATTAATAAGGGAAAAGAAATTAGTTACTTTTGTTCATTTTTCTGTTTCAGAAACTTTTCTTAATAAATAAAGTGTTTGTTAAACTTTTTTTTCTAATCATAGTTTCCAGATCAGTTATTCATATTTTAATAAAAAAATAACCAATAAACCTATATTTGTTGTTACAAGTAATAAAAAAACTTTTTTTTTGGTGTCCGGTTTTTTTGGCCACGGGTTTAACTTAGCAGCGCTTCAGTTTTCTTGCAGTATTTTGGCGTGTAGTTTTTACCTCTCGCTAAGAGAGGTATTGTATTCATGCTAAAAATCGCATATCCAAACTTTAGTGAATAAGCACGTTTTAAGGTCCCTAGAATCCGATTATAACATTTTTACGATGATGTCCGTATGTGTGTGTGGATGTTAGATTCACGATTTCTTAAATACTATAAGACTTAAGATATTTTTAACTACGGATTCCTCAATCTAACAATAATGGGAAGAGTTGATTAAATTTTGGTAACAATTGGACAACCGGAAGTAGTAGTTACAAGAAAAAAATCATCTAAATATTATTTATCGAAAATTTATGTAAATACTTATATTTAAGAACGTTAAATTCTTTATTCGATAAATATAAATTCATTATTATATCTTCTATAGATTTAGAGATAAATAAATGCATATAAAATAATTTGATGTAAAAAATCTCAGATCAAACTACTACAAGGCAAGAAATTCAAATGTTCGTAATTGACACATAAATGTCACTGTCAAAAATATTTGTACATTATTATGAAGATTATGAAAATAAAAAAAAGTCAACAACGCAAAAAAATATACGTAAAAAAGAATATAAAAGGAATTTTCGAAAAAATGACGAATGTAAAGAAAAAGAAAAGGAAAGTAGAAAAAGAAAATTTCTATTGAATATAAAGAAATATATGTAAGAATTATTTTGTAGTGAGACATGAATATATGTATTTGTATTTAAAAATATTTTTCGTTTTATGCAACCAGGTACAATATCTGGCGAGAGGTTATGTGCTGGCCACATCAGATTTTTTATTATGTTTCTTGTTTCTTCACAATATTAATAAGAAATTTCAAAATTCGGTTTATTAGTAGCGATAGCCACGACACTTGTTTTCTTTTTTCTGGTTTTCATAAATTATTTATAAACGTCAAACGTCAATTTTTGGCATATGGAAAATAATTTCTGTATTCTTTTGTAACTATTTATGGTTATGTTCTGGCCACATCAGATTTTTCTTGTAATGTACTTGTTAAAAATGAGTAAAACTAGTGAATATACGTAATTATAACATTGGAAACAAGCGCACATCAAATATAGTTTGAAATGTCAAATACTATAAAGTTTAGGCACTGGAAAAGTAACCAAAAATTCCCCAAAAAAGTCGACGGACAATAGAACTCGTTCTATTTCATCAATTTATTGATCAATTTATTTTCGTAAATAAATCGGTGGATTTTTCTGTTATACACGTACCGATAAATTGAAAGGAGCAGTAAATTGGTCGATTTATCGTTAAGTGTAATATAGACATTAAATCAAATTATTATCTTTGTTTGTGTAGTGTGTGGTTTTTATGACAATGTGAAAAATTTGTAAACAAGTGTGTAGCAATTATTTTAGAATGGTGATCCATTTGTTTGAGATGAATCTTGATAAGGAGAACAAGTTGGTAAATGAGGCAGAGGCCTCCATTCATGGTTTCAACTTTGACTCGGCACGAATATACGAATTTGTCTCGTTGTGGGGTTTCTTGTTTGTGAAAAGTTATGAACTGTTGTGTCAGTTAGTTTGCTAGATAATTGTGAATTTGTGAATTTTGTTGGGTTATTATTTTTATCATGATTCTACTGAGACAAAATTGTAGCTACTTACTTCAGTAGTAAAACAACTTTCAAAAAATAAAACTAAATATTATCATACTCTTAAATGCATATAAAAAATTCAAGTTTAGTTTAAATAAACAAGAATGAATCATGTATGATAAAGTAATACTGAAGCGTTACTGAAGTCAATGACCATAAATATTATTGTCATTCGCCTATAAGTACAAAAATGTAATTCTGGTTGCATCAACTTATTAAAATATTTATTTATAGTTATAAATAGATGGTTGTTACTTTAAAGGTTGGTTCTACACAATAAAACAATGAAAAAATTAATATAAAAAGTTATAGAATCACAGTATCGTTTAATATTTTAATAAAAAGTAAACCTATGCAGTTCGACTCATAAAATCAATGGGGTCCTCCATTCAATTTTTTTTATTATTTTAAATAAAAGTTCATTTAATTTTGAAGCAATTCGTAGTATGTATTAAAAAGGCATAATTATTTTTAGTTCAACTGCATTTGATTTTTAACGAAATTTATAGCTATCTTTCTCGCACTAGTGTCTTAGTAGGCTGCATTAGAAAGATAGCAATAGTTGTGACGTAGATGTATAGATGCTTAAAATTTCAAATATTTCAAAAACTAACAATTTAAAAAAAAAATCCCGTCTCAATCATGATTTTTTCTTAGTTACTTTCAATACTTAATTTTTCATTATGGTGGAGGACCCTATTGAAGACCAAACCAAATTTACTATTAGACACTTTATATGAATTTGTATTATCTTTCTGATGTTTAAAATCGACCCTTATGGCTATATTACACTTAACGATAAATCGACCTTCAATTTATCGGTACATGTAAAACAGAAAAATCGATCAATTTATTTACGAAAATAAATTGATCGATAAATTGATGAAATAGAACGAGTTCTATTTCCCGCGATTTTCCGTCGATTTTTTAGGGAATTTTTGGTTACTTTTCTAATGTCAATTCTATAGTATTTGACATTTCAAACTATATTTAATGTGTGCTTGATTCCAAGGTTATAATTACGTATATTCACTAATTTTACGCATTTTTAACAAGTACGATACAAGCATGGGCGTCCGGAGACTATTTTGCAAGGTGGGTCGATATTTTTGTTGTTAAGGTCAAACGTGTTTTAATGCAAAGTAAGATAATATAGAGTTCTTTACAATGAAGCAAATTTAACAAATTCTTAAAAAATTAAAATCAATATTTTATGCCGAAAATGCGTATGTACGCTCTAAAAGCTTAGAATTGCCCCTTCTACTAGGCTTTATGATGCGAGATGCGAGCATAAGCAATAACTACAGAAACAGACAATCTGAAAATACAATGTTGCATTAAATTAAAATATTATAATACTGAGTACCAATATAATTATTCTATTGAACTGCTTAAAATAAAATATATATATATATATATATATATATATATATATATATATATATATATATATATATATATATATATATATATATATATATATATGATGATGATGATGATATATAATTAAATGTTAATTAAATCGCGCTCCTCAAAAAATACGGCAATCCTAATCATACGTAGGTACTTTTAATATAAATAAATATGCAATGTCTATTCACTATTTACTTTTCTATTTCTTTATTTCTATATAACAGTAAAATCGATAATTGTGAAAGTTTTGAGAAGAACGTGATCATAAAATGATTAGAATAAACTACGGCATATTAAAGAAAAGACAACACCGAAGATAATGTAATATAATGTAAAAATAATTGCAATACACATTTAACAGTACATAACATAATTTACTCATTCTGACACTTCAGCTATTTCGTACTTAGTAATAGATAAAATATAAGAAAATATTACCAATAATTATTAAAAAATACAATGATACATTGAAATGAAAAAATAAAATTAAAATATATATTTTTAAAAATGGATACAGTCCATAAATGAAATGACGGTCAGTCGACCCTTTCAACCCCCCTTGTGGGCGCCTATGGATACAAGAAAGACTACACTTCAAAAAATTACAAGAAAACTGAAGCGCTGCTAGGTTAAACTCTAACCTCACAAATATATAAAATAATATTAAGAAGTTGGTAGTCCTAATTTCAACAAAAATAAATTGATAGAAAATCGTTAAATGTAAATTCTCAACGACTTGTAAGATAAATTGATCGATTTATCCGTCAATAAATTGAACGATTTATTGTAAAGTGTAAAACCGCTATTAAAGTAAAGCAATGGCAATTTATTTATTGGTACCTTTATAACGATTATTAAAAGCATATTTTATAAAATTAAAATCTTATAAAATATGCGTGACAGTACGGCTTGGAGTTCTTAAATCCGTATTATCTGCTGAAAGCAGACTGGCACACCCAGAAAAGGGTAATAAGCGGTGATTATATTTACAAATATTGATGAATATCGCAGTTGTTAACTAGAAAATACACATTGAAGTCTGTTTATGACATACATTATACCAACGTTCATATACATAGGTGTAACAAATATTTTTCTTCCTAACTATGTAATTCAAGTTATATTTGTTATGTGGTATTATTTACGCAAAATTTTAGTCCCCCTAACTAATTACCGTGGCTACTATTTAAAAATACACTGGAATGATTAAAAAACAAATGATTTTATTAATTTAGTCTTAGCTTTATCCACCCTGATTAAGATTAATTTCTACCTGTCAATATTTTTAAATACATATACTTATATGTTTGAATTTTTAGTAATGTGTGCTTTGTTGACGAGCCGTCTCTGATGGTTCTTGGTAGTGAGGTAGGAGTTATGGTGGACATGACAAGACGTATGTGAGTGGCAGGCGAGTCCGACGTGACACACACCACACTATACACACCCAGAGAGCCGTGTGACCTGTGCTGGGCAGGGTACACCCGCACTAACCTTCCCAGAATTTATGCTTTTCCACCGCCTCGCCAATATTTCACGCCGGCAATGACACTATACCGAACCGAACGACCGAGCCCCTTCAACCAACCATAAGCTTTGTTTCAACAAATTTATACCTTATGAACTGCTCAGATTTAATATTTTACTGACTTCTGAGTATAAATTAAAAATATAAAAATAAATGAGAAATGAAAGAATATAAAAAATTGTGAAACTACAGCCCGTTCATATTTATGGCTTTTTAGAAATTACATACTGCATATGAATTTTGTAAATTGAAAACAATAAACATTGCTATTTTTTTGCATAATGAGAGAATTAAAAATTTTCACGTAAACTAGTGGCGCTGATGTCGTTTGTTAGAAATAAGAAGGGGCACCCACAACGCTATACTACGGGGACATCGAACGTTATATCAGATTTGAACGCGGACACGGTCAACTGGGTGAAGGTGACAGGGCGTTCGACAACTGGGCGCTGCGACATCTGAGCGATAAAATAATAGATGTGTAGATTTACACAATTATTATGAGTTAGGTTAACATTTGTAAAGAAAAATCGGAGCGTCACTTATAACTATTTTTCCTGTTGCAAAAATTTTTAACGTCCGACTGGTATGTTATTATTATAACAGCCCTGCTTTCAGAGTTGTTACATACTAAGTAACACCCAAGGGCATGTTATGAGTTGTTGCTATGGTAATGTCAAGAAATTGATATTGATACTGGGATAAACCCTAAAAAACGAGCAGAAGCATTCGTATCCTACCTACTCCGTAAATTTTATTAAATCTTTCTGATCCGTAATCTGTAGAATATTAAAAAATTATAGTCGGACGTTAAACGTTGAACGCACGATGGGAGTTAAACGGACAATAATGCCTTCAGTCAATGTACACACCTCAGGCCCTCGTAAAGTACACTGTTGGCCTCAGGCGTTATTGTCTGTTAATTACAATCACAAATTGTATGCCTAGTAAGCGTGCAAGAAGTTGTGGCAAACTGATTTCAACGGTAACGTATTTCGGTTCTCTCTTCATATATCGCAGTGACGCTGACCAGTTGTAAAAACTTTCTTCAGTGCTTTGTTTAATTAACGGACCATCAAAATGAACAAATTCGAATCAGTATCTTTGTTCTTTTGACATTTAAATCATTGCTGTCAAAAAATCGCGTTGCATTTGTTCGTTTTCATAATCCGTTAACACGATAATACCTATGTGTTAACTCAATTGTCTAATATCGCCAGCCATATTGGCCTGCCTCAACCTATATCTCTCTCTACTCTCCCTGTCTTTCATGTTACATTTTGGGGGACACTTCAATAGCGATTAGATACGGTTTGTCCACTCCTTAGTTATTAAACTTCTTGTCCATTAATTAAACATTAAACAAAGCGTGGATGAACGTTTCTGCAACCTGTCATTAGGCTTTGTAGCTACATATTTATTTAGAAGTGACAAAATTCTCAAATCTATCCATTTCTAAAAATCTAAATTCCTATTAAAAATTCATAAAGTAGTTGTATCGTATGCTCTTTGCGTGTAAAACTCATTCGAACAAATTTCATCACTCGCATGTGGTTCGTGTATCAAATTTCTTCCTCCTGCGTTACAATTTATTATTACACTCTTGTTAAATAACAATAATCTTTGTTTGTCCCAGAAATTACTCCATAGTTTTAAGTATCATGTATGATTTGATGATTTGAAATAATTTTTTATTTCAATGAAATTTTTCCAAAAAAGTGCGGTATGTGTGATACTTTTATTTTAGATAAAATGCCAATATAAAAATAACTTAGAATACATCATTAGTTTTCAAATTTTGTTAGGATGATTTACTTTGCAACTAGGTTAATAATTCACCCAGCAAATATTTAACATAACATTTAAATTATTACTTGTCATTAATCTACGGTCTTTAGTTAATAACATTTCACCAATACAGTTCTAAAAATCGGTTTGTAAATTACACATCTCCTTGTCAGTACAATGTCACTGGTTCTGATTAATTTGAAAGCGTTGTCGTCGTCGCCGCTGTTTCCCAGATTCGAACGAGTGTTCCCTGTCCGTCTGTCACCGTGTCCCGGTCCCGATGACAGCGTATTTGGAAAGCTGCCCACAACCAAAAGTTCTTATTTTTTATTTGCAATGATTTTTACAAGTTTTAGGCTGCGGAATGTAAAATAGTTCATTTCTTTTATCGTTTGATGAATGCTTGTCGATTTTTATTTTATTGGAGAAAACTATTGGTGGTCTTTGTAATTTAAAACATGTAAAAATATTTTCAGGATTTATTGATAGAATGTACAGCGTGGAGCAATAAAAATAAACTTGCTTCGTGTCATCGTGTCGTGTAAAGAAAGAAAAAACATTTCATTTATCAATAGATTTTATATCAATTAAATCATTCAGATGTCTACCAAATTGTTAATTTAATCGTTAAAAATAACAAAAAAAAATATCATTGAAACATATATTATTCTATTCTTCTGATAACGATCTCGTCTAGTATAACTTGTTGTGTATGTATATTTTAAAATGAAATTAATTTTTAAGATGTAATAATTTCTTCTGTTCCTACAAGAAATCCTTTCAAATTGTCAAATTTATTTTTACTTTGATACGAAAATATTTTCTGTAAAATGTTGTACTCGTATTTCTACAAGCAAAATTTTTTGTATAAACACTAGAAAAAGTCAAAAATAAAAACACGTAATGCTCCAACAGATATAAAATGTAGTTTTTGCTGCGATGCATTATTTTTACGACTGACTGTTTAAAATGAATCATTTAACTTCGTACAAAAAACATACATGTAAAAAATTATATGGTGTTGTAAAAGTTACTGTGACATTAAAATATAAAGCATTATAGAAGAAAAAGTTTCATTTAACAGCGCAAAATTTGCAAATCGAATATTTATATTTTTTAATTTCATAAATTGCTCACCTTAATTATTATACCTAGTCCTAGTTGCACTGCAAGTATGTCAGTTGTCTAATGTCGCACCGATTAAGGACTTTAAAATTTACTACAATGAATGGATGATTATTGTCATTAGGTCTTCTTTTTACGAAATTATGAATTATGTGCTGTAACTAATGCAATTATTTTCTTTGAATTGCATCTGCAGATAATTTTACTTATTATTAAAAATTACAGTTATAATTCCTATAATATAGGCTGAAAGAATGTACATTATTTCCAATTTCAACTTTAATATTAAAAATATATACAAAAGTTAATTACAAAGGAGTTTAGAATTTAAATTTGTTTATATTTAAAAAAATACACAGAAATAAATAAAAATGCTACTTATAAAAATTGTAAAGTACTCAGTTTTTTGTACAATTTTTTTAATTGAATTTAAATTTTATAAAACTTTTCCAAATAACTTTTTTATGTATTTTTAAAATTAATGGTTCTTAACTTGAAACTTAACAAGGTAATATCTGCATTGTGGTCACCTTTTTTTTAAGTAGTAGTCAATATGTTTATCAATATATTATTCTATGAGATTGAACTTGAAAGTCATAGTAAAATATTAATTCTAAAAACTACCTAATATGTAGAAAAGAAAATAAATAAATATATACGTGTTTCTATTCTCTTTGCTAATAGGCATATTGGTAGTGAAATATCGTGTCAGGGGAGATTTAAGCGTGAAATAGGGGTGTGATCCTCTTGACTCCAAGTGGTGGTAGCATTTTAACCAGATTGCTACAACTTGTTGAGAACATTCAAATTTATGACTCAAGGGACACCGATTTTATTAAGGATGTGCCAAAACTGAAATAATTAAGGCTATATATCTTGTTAACTATTTACACGCCATAATCTGAACCATAATTTTGGAAATAAATAATTTTAAATATGTCCCTATTTCAATTTGTAATTACTCTCGTGAAAATTAATTTAAACAATACTTAATACTTCTGTATTATTTTAGTTCTACAACTATAACGCAATAAATGTTTGTGACCGGTTGTGGTTTCACGTCCCGAGTTCAAATCCAAACGAAGTTAATTAGGCAAAATACCCTTACACCAATCGAAAGAGAAAAAAATAAACAATATTTTGAAGCAAAAATTAAATATGGGTTCCATTTAAAAAAAATGTAAGTTTGTGTTAAGCTGCGTTCAGAGCTACCGAATTATAAATTACTATTAGCACTTACAATTAATACAAGTACTTTGACTTATGGCAAACAACGCTAGCGTTCACAGCGACAAAATTAAGACGTTAAGTATAAGTGATAAGAGGTAAGTTTACAAACCCCAAACTTTTCACTTACAATTAGTGCGACAGATATATCATCTTGTCTCTTTCTGTCAGAAACGTCAAACGTCATAGCGCATATAATCTGTTTTAAATGTGGTAGTGGTATATGATGCAGGATATTGTAATAAATAAGAATATAGAAAGGCGAAGAATAACATGTACCTATACTTGTCACTTTTTGCAGAATGTCTTTCATTTCTAACCCTATTTTTATCACAATAGAAAATATTATGATCCGAAATATTTTTATCCGTCAATTATAGTGTTCAAGTATAGTGTTGAAACAACAAATATATAATTGATATAAAAGTCTTATATACCAAATTTGAAAAGTTTTAGATTATATTTTAATAATATTTTTTCATTAAAATCTATTATAGACTTCAAATAAAGTACCATTTCTGGAAATTAAGTAATGACCAAAAAGGGAGGTGCACAACTAGATGTTATAGAAGTCCTAAATACAAAATTTCAACTTTCTACGGCTTACCGTTTTTGAGTTATGCGAGATACGTACGTACAGACGTCACGACGGAATTAGTCAGAATGGATTCAGGGATGGTCAAAATGGATATTTCCGTTGAAATCTGAAAACCGAATTTTTCGCGAATACAATACTTCCTCTACTTTGTACAAGGAAGTAAAAATCTGCAGCTAACTATTATTATTAATCCAACCATTACTGTTGTTATAGAAAAATTAATTGCACGCATCTATTATTTGAAGTATTTTTCTCTAAAATAATCTATAAACGATTGACAGGGATAAAACAACGCTAGTCATATGCTCGCCACCCTCAAACACTGTTCATACTAGCGGCCATGGTGAATAAACAAATGCACACATTGACAGTTACTCTTTTTATTTTACAGTGTCTGTTTAATGTTACTTTTATTATTAATTTCTAACGACAAATGTAAAATGAAAGCAGTCAGCATGATTCAATATTTTTCAAATTTTTTACGTCTAAAAATTTTCAACAACCTTCAAAAATGTCCGCAAATTTAAGTTTGCAGAATGCAACAAAAAAACCTTAACAAGTGTTCAATTTTTCATTTCTGTCTTAAGAAATCCACTTCTCGTCATTCACAGCAGGTTCAGCCTACAAAGCTTCGAACAAGTGTCAACTGCAAACCTAATGGGAATGCAACGACTTCTTGGCGAGAGAAACAGCAACACCCAACGTCCGTAGTCCAGAGCGAGACGCACATCTCTTGGACAGCATTTGGTTCGCACATGTGCCGAGAGCTGAACGGCCGAACACTCATTATATTTTATTTTCCTCCCCGAACGAGTTTTTAGGTTAGGAAGTTCATTTAGCTATACAAACATTCGTAATTATGATGCGTTTGGTTGGTTGACAGAATTATCATCATGCAGTTGTTTTGTTTGGTGTGAAGCGTGGTTGTTGACTTGGAGATGTGTTGTGTTTTGTTATTGTTTTTCAATGAGAAGATAGTAGCATGTTGATTTGTTGTAAAGATTAATGTAATTTACTGTAAATATTGCAATTTTTTTAGGCATTGATCAAGTGGCAGGCATAAACTATATTTTATATTAAGATGAGATAAAAACAAATAAGAAATATACACTTGACTCTTTAGTAATATAAAACTTGTATTTGAAAGTAGATTGTATATGAAGATTTTCTTTTAAGGGAAATTGAAATATTGTACATTAATGTACACACATTTTTATAATTCAATAAATTATTATAAAGATAAAAATTAATTTTATAAATTTTACAAAGGCATGCAGACGATGTATCTTTGTAACAAGGTATGGTCATAAATTCATTAATTAAGAAGAAGGCAGATTGACTGCCAAAACTTTAGTTTATAATTTTTTAAGAATGTGTTCTCCGTTATTTTGCCCTATACCAATCTAGTCGAACAACATTTAATTTTAATATTAGATTTTGGAGTAACGATGATCGACTGGAATTTGATGAAGGAAAGAGAAATTAGTCGGAACGCAGTCTTAAGGTGTTTTTTTTTTATTTATTTAAAACCAACGTTTCGATCATACAATGATCCTCTTCAGGGTTAATTCAAGTGAGAAAAAAATAGTAATTTGTTAGAAAACGTTAACAAATATATATAAAAGCTTATGTGAATTACACAACGTTTAAACTATAAGATTTTTAAACGGAGCAGAAGTGAAAAATTAGAAGAGGATCATTGTATGATCGAAGCGTTGGTTGAAAATCAAATAAACACCAAGACTGCTTTCTGACTAATTTCTCTTTCCTTTATTATTAGAGTTTATTATTATTAATAATACCTAATACAAGATTATAATTTCAGATACAAATTTTATACTAAAAATCTGATGTGGCCAACACAACACCTCCCGCTATTTAATTTTCATTAATTTAAATATACATACTTACATATTTAGTTATACAAGAAACTGTATTAAAATCCATTCCATATAACTATGGTTCTATTTACTATTTTCTTTTTAAAACGTTACTATTATTAATTTGAAATGATTAGTTCTTTGACAGTGACATTTATCTGTCAGTTATATACATTTGAGGTATGAACTGTCTAATCAAGTAGTTGTGTTTGGTTAAAGCGCAGCTCTGTGATTTAAATTATGGATAATTTTATAAATTTATCCATAAAATGTATAGAAAAAGTATTAATGCAAATCAATAGAAAATTGAATAATTTTTAATTTTTATAATAACAAATCTCGAAAAAATAACATTTAAACGTATTTTTCGGAGAAAAACTATTTTGAGCTTCAAGTAAAGTGTCATTTCCGCTTATCTGATTTACATCAAAATCTCATGGCTTCTTTCCATATTAGAATATGGTATAAATACAAGGTTTTAAAATTTCCCGAATGATAGTATTTGAGTTAGAGCGGAAACAGGATCCACATGTACACAGACACACACACGCACGCACGTACGCACGCACGCACTAACACACATACGCACGCGCCAACGAACACGCGCACTCACACGCAAACACACACACACACACACACCATCGTGAAAATGTTAAAATTGGATTCTAGGGACCTTAAAACATGGTCATTTACCAAAATCTGGATATGCGATTTTTAGCACGACCCCTATACCTCCCTTACCAAGGGTAGCGGGAGGTAAAAATTGTATTTTCAAATTAACTAACTACGAGTATATTAGCTCCATAGATTAGTTAATTAGTTAGTTAGTGTTGTTTAATTTGTTAATTTTCTTAAATTTATAAAATAATAATTTCTATATAAAATGTCTAAATAAATTTTCTATCTGCCAGAAAGGTGTTGCATTGTTTTTTGCTGGAATTATCACTCTGCCATTAATTTAATAGTGTACACAGGTAACGTGTTGATGTCAAATGAGAACGGAGAAGCAAGTATACTGAAATGCATTTGGTGTTTTTTGAAATCTTAAAATCTAATCTCACAATCCCGTGGATTCCGAGTTTTTTTAAAATGTATTACGTTAATGTACTTATTCTGAGATTGGGACAATATAAGTTTACAAGCCGACACTGTTTGGAACATAATATAACTTAGCTGATTTTATCTTCAGAGATGCATGTCAATTAAAAATGTTAAAACAATCAACTTAGTTGTCATTTTCTAATTCAGGCTCAGATTTTCATTTGGAGCCCCTTATAACACTTTATTTCATTCTCTATTCTAAATCATAAAAACGTTTTCATAATACCATACTGTTAAATGTGCTTTAACAGTACTGTATGCTCAACCGATATATGCATCAAAACAGCCACGGCCGTTATTTTTTATAACAGTACAATTATTAAAAATCATGTGTTCCTAAAAAAATCTCAGCATCATGGAATTGTCATGAAGAGCTGTCACATGTCAATATGCCACAGAAAATAGAATTTTAAGGAGATATTTTATGTTATTATGAAAAATACTGAACGTCGCACGGCTGATATACAAATAACAGACACGGTTGATTATAAAATCTCGGCTATCGACTCGATTTTACAACATTCAACCTCATCTGTTATTTGCTACATATCAGCCTTATGACGTTAATAACTATTACGCGACACGCCCCACGGGCTGCAGGTATTCGCTGATATAAATAAATTACAAATATTATTTTGACTGTTGGTATTACGTACAATGTTGAATAATTTGTTCAATAATTTTGCTATAAAATATTTTTACTTTTATGTTAGCGAAAACTTAATTTTCTTGTCACTTGACCAAAAATTATTTTCATCAATCAAGAAGTTATTATCTAGCAAATCAGGAAACATTAAGTACATTCTCCATCATCTCCAGTCCATAAATACTATTAGAACATCAAGTCATAAGCATTCGCATATCGCATTCAACATTCAAGTTGTGTGTGGGTACAACTTCACACCACATCCACGCTTATTTTACAGAGAATTGAAGGCTCAGGCTCATGACAAGATCATAAATAATACGAAACTCGGTAATTAACGCCTCGAACAATAACCGTTAGTGTAGGCACTGCAGATAACATCGTGATATGCAGACGTGCGTTATTGTAAACTTGATCGCCGTTGTAAAGAACATGTAAATGGCACCGTGCGCTAGTGGACTGCCTCTCAGGAACGATTTAAGACTAAATGGACTGAGGAGGAATTCCTGGATTAGTCGGAACTATGCGAAATATCTTTTGACACAACACAAGTTAGAAATTAATGGTTTTCAGAAATGGGTTGCATGCACCATTAATAAGATCGTTATTTGAAAACGAAAAACTGAAATAATTATGTTGCAAAACTAAACTAAACTTTAGGTTATTATAGTTTTGTGTTTGAAAATCATAAAATATTAATTCTTATATATTTAACCAAGGTACGAAATATCAACAAATAAATGGTAATATTTTTTGACCGCCGAATTTAGAGATCAAAAGGACGCAAGTTCATGTTCTCTGAAACACTATTTTGGAGAGAAAATCGACAGTTTTAATTAGTAAATTTTACCTCGAATCAGAAACAGTATTAATTTGGCTAGCAATCGATTCCCCGGTTCAAAGTACAATACCAATTTATTTTAAAATATTTCAATATTTGAAATTTGAGCCTTTAAAATACACTGAAAAAAATATGTGCAGTAGAGTCTCGTCCGAGTACTGATAATCCAAGTTTAAATCCGAGCCTTTTTTTAATTTTTCTTTTCCAAACCCATCTATTATTAATTAAGAATTGTATGTACATAAGTTATATTTTTTTTCAATATTTGCATATTTTACGGAAGTGGATTCAGTTTACTAAAATATATACTTTTTTACATTATTTTTCAAGGTAACACTCTTTTAAGTTTCTAAACTTGATCCATCGATGGTGTAATGCCATGATCTCTGTATTATAAAATGTTTCGTCCTTTGCAAAATATGTACTCCGTTACGTCGGCTGGTAAAACTTCTTCAGTCGACGAAAATCATTGTTCTTCCTTAGGGAGATTGAGGTACTAATTCAAAACCACACTGATGAATTTCAGTTATCGCAACTATTTATGTGTGGATCGAGATCCATTTATGCTGATGGAATAGCACATATTTCGTTAGCATTCCAGGGCGCTTTTTTTTCATTTCTTCATGAAGTTGACTTTGACATTGGACATGTCACAATTGCCTTTTTATGAGGTGGTAAACTCCTATTTTTCCACTGTTTCGACTGTTGCTCTAAACTCATGTCTCATCGCTAGTAATACATCTTACCATAAACATATCAGGATTAGCTTCATAACGGAGAAGCAATTCGGACGACGTCTAGAAATGAACATGTTTCTGATCAATCGTCAAAAGCCGTAGAAATGTTTGTTATTCTTGACTCATTGGTCAGAATGTTTTAAACCCGTTCATAGGAGATGCCCACAGCCTCTGATATTTTTCGAACCTTGATTCGCTGTTCTCCCAAGACCATTTTGACCATATCGTGGATCAAATTGATGTTTTCTTTACTGGTAACAGTTACAGGCTTTTCTCTATGAGGATCATTTTTTTCCCTCCAACATTTAAATTCAGCTGTCCACCGAGGCCACACGAGAATACAGGCCTGAATGTTCAATTCAGCAGTGTAAGCATAGGAAATATACAGAATTTTAAACAAATAGGATTGTAAAATGTAATTTATAAAGATATACAACTCGTAAATAGCTATTCACATATTATATAATAACTATTTTATATACATAACTAAACAAATTAAATAAAAAACGAATTATAAATGGCCTAAATATACGAATAAACTCATGTTTTACTTTTCAATAATACAAGAAATAATAAAAAATAATAATAACATTAATAAATCTTTACATTTGCAGCTAACAAATGAAAATAATATAACGTAGAACATAATATCAAAATGATAATAATGAAACTAAAAATGAATGGCATACATAAGGTACGCATATTATATATTTAAAATAACCATTACATTGGAATAAAATAGATTTAGATGCTCGCTAATTTATTTATTTATTTTTTTGTTAAACTGCTTTTTATTACAAATTTGTTCTTTACAGTTTTTTCTATAATTACTTAGTAAAATGTTGGTGAATATCCCTAAAAAAAATTTCATAACTAAATTCGATGTTCTGCATAATACACATTCATCATATATTAGGAAAACTTGTTTAGCTTCTATTTCTCTAATGTCAAGTATAACAATTTAGCCATGTTACCGTAATTGCTCCTGCACATTGGCACAAAGCATTTTTACAATATCCTTCAAAAAACAATCGAAATTTGACGTTCCCTACTGCGCTGTACCGTGCGTCCACTCGCGCTCACAGCTGTACCTTTACCACAGACCAAAACACACTAGAAGGCTAGACTAGCGCGCTGGTCTCATCGTTTGAAGTGACGCATTGAGCAGGGATAAGCATTCAGGCCTGTATTCTCGTATGGCCTTGTGTTCACTGTTTACCATTTGTGTATGAAGGACAAGATGTTATGTTATGAATTTAATTTCTTATTGTATATTCTAATATTGACATATTTTTCAATAATATCATGGGGTCTCGATCCCATTTATCTCGGTTAATCAAGACTAGACTGTACTTACAATTTGTCTACATTTGAAACATTTAAATGCAAAGTGTTCTAAGTGGTACTTTTATGTTTTAAAGTTATTCACAAAATATGTTTTGCAAGCGATATTTGAAACTTTTTTTGTTAATTAGTTACATCTTCTATTTTATATTTCAAACACGTCTGAAATTTTATGATAAATGATAACTAACCAGTTTCCATAACATTGGGCTTGGCTCATAAAACGTTTTCATTGTAAAAATCTTATATAAATATATTTTATTATGTCATTGAAATTTACAACCCTTTAAATTAGAACGCCTCAATTTATTAATAAGAATAATATTATTGAAAGAAAAATGCTATAATTCTAAAATGGTGCATCATGTTTGCATGTACATTTTTATTATTTTAATGTGCAAATATTAACGATACGTAGCCATTTATTTATTGAAACCCTGACAATTTGACATATTACAATGCAAGAAAAACATGAATTTCAAATATAAATAACGCTTAACTAAATTAATGTAAATATTCATTATAAAATATTAATTATAACCATTATAAAATTCATATCCAAATCATTATTAATTTAACACAATTAGGTATATTAATATTTTGTATCCAATTAAATTTTAATGTTCAAAAATTCCTCATATGGGCAATAAATAACGTGTGAGTTGTTTCTAACACCTAATGTCGGATAAAGTAAAACTGTTTACAAATAATTATCATAATTTCACGCATAATTAATGTGAAGTTGCGAGAGTGGAGCGTTGTTTTCACATTATCGGATTTCAGTAACGCGGGAGTCAACGGGTAACGGATCATGGAACGGCGTTCGTGCTCGTGCTAACGACACGACACCTCTTTCTACAGATTTTCCGACACTTTTCTCACTTGCAAACTAAACTTTGTAAGTTTCATTATATATATTCTGACAGCAATAACTTAAAGTTTAATGTAATTAACACCTATATCGAAATTTTTAAATTTATTTAATTAAAATATTGAATCACCACAGTGGTTTTATCATTATTTGTTTGAGTTCAAAAAAAAAACAAAATTTCCAATAGCATAAAAGTGCCTCAAGTGGTGCTTTCTCTACGACAGCTTCGAAGGCCCATGAGATACGACATGGTAAGAAAAAGTACAGATATATTATTATTACTGAAAGCAAGAATAACAAGCAAATTGTCACACCCAGAAATGGTAGATAACAAACTGTGAAGATATATTTGTTTATTTTCATATTTTATAAACCATAATTTCAAAATTTAATATTTTTTATTGAATATTTCTTATTTTTTGTTCAGTCAATATCAAATTTTATTCGAGTATTTAATATCGAATTTGTCTAATGTTATCTGATAATAAATAATTATAAAATTCTCTTCAAGTGGCAAATCCCTTTTCAAATCAAAACAGATAGGTAGAACATATTGTAAATTTTATCCTGCATTTTATTTAAATGTTGTGAGTGCTGGAATTCAATCCATTATTAAATTTTGCGTGTTATGATGAAAATTTGAAGATGGAATTGACAGCTGTCAACATTAAAATGTATAATGAAATGGGCCAAGCAGGAGCGTCCTCGACGCGGCCCTGGGTACCTACTGGTTTTCTAACCAGTATAAATTCTGCAACTACCAGCAAACAGGATATATTCAGAACTACGAAGGGAAATCAGTGGATATTCGCTTTTGTGTTATTTCTCATAGACTTGTAATTGCAGGATACGATTAAATAAATAAATTGAAAACTTGTTGTTGTGTATGGGCATAACGCATTATTAAAAAGTACATATACCCATATTTACCAAAGAGATATTAAATAAATATATCATCACAATTTATTTGCCATTTCTGGATGGGCCAATCAGCTTTTATTTGCAGATTTCGGTAATGTTGAAGGCGTGTATCAGGCATCACATGTCGGGATCTTGAAGCTATTGTTAATAGAGCATCACAGGTGTAACTTTTTGATGTTTGAAAATAATTTTAAGTTTTTAGTCGGAATTGAACTCGGACCGTCCGAAGTTCGGAGCTATGAGACCCAATTACGAGAAATAAATACGAAAAATTAGTGTTTACAATTAATACTCGGCGTTAACTGAATGATCGTTATTTAAAACGCTTATTTGTCGTTAAATTAATTAATACCTAAGTAGGTAGGTTTTCTCAATTGTTATTTATACTAGTTTCACAAAATATAAAAAAATATATGTAATTTTGTGGTAGATATAAAAGGATGTGAACCTCAATCAGAACCAGGAGATACTGCGGCACAATCCAATAAAACTTAATTACTAGACGAAGTGTCTGAAAAAGTTTGATGTTTGTAAACTTTAGCCATCAATAATTTTAAGTAAACATACTAATTTTTACATTTTATGTCATCGCTAACTTTTGCGTACACGGATTAATTTTACACAGAACTGTAATGTAGCACAGATTTTATAAAATGTGTCAAACGGTGCACATGTCAATTTTCTAATGATTTTGAGAACAGTTAAAATGTTGGCTTTAATTTTCTTTACTACAATTTATGTACAGATGCTAAGTCATTCCTCTACGAAGATGCTTCTTCACAATTACTGGTGTTGGTGCATCAGCTGTTAATCACCGTGCGCAGCTTTCATAAATCGCACCCTGGCTGACGGCTGGAGACTTCAAGCAAGGTGGTCCTCGTCTCCAACTCTAACCCAGCCCAGAGACCCGGGCTGTGGATAATGAAGATCTGAGCGCGATACGCTGTCCTGGGTCCCAACACACGTACACTCTGCGTACGCGTGCTTACAAATGTCCCATAAACAATGCACCAGACGAGTAAACAATTGTTTTACTGCCATTTTATTCCATGGAACGACAGATTTTAGACTTTTAGAGAATGTGGAATATATGAAGACTTAAATTTTAGGAATATAATTTCAATCGTAATATAAATAAATTCTTGTAAAATTTATTTTAATATGATTTTGTTTTGGCGGCTCGAGTTCCAACCATAATTTTTAATTACTAATTTTCGAACAGCTAAAAATTGATTCCTTTGCTTTTTCCACAACAGCTTTAAAGGCTCGCAACAACAAAAGCCCTCTACGGTACAGATAATCATCATTATTTCTGAAATTAGCGAATAGAAGCACATGGTATACCAAGCAATAAGTAATAAGCCGTAATGATATATTTACATTTAAACACACAGATTTCGGCTATGGTATTGTAACGTTCCTTAATTTATTTGGGTGAAGTGTAAATTTAGACAATTATTATTAATTAAAATAAGTGTTTATTAAACTATAATTAAATACTAAAAAGGTATTAAATAATAACGACTACTAAAGGCCAACGCGCACTTCAGCGACCGAAGCGAAGCGCGGCGAAGAAGTTTTTTCATTCAATGTATTCTTATGTGTATACGCGCACTTTGGAGCAGCGAAGAGCACAGCAACGAGGCGACTATTCAGGTAAGAATACATTGAATGAAAAAACTTCTCTTCGCTGCGCTTCGCTTCGCCGCTCTTCGCGTCGCTCAAGTGCGTGGCGGGCTTTATATTATATTAATTTAAAATCTAATTAAGACTAACTATAATTAACTAGATACCAATAACACTATTTATTTAAACAAATAACATGGCTATTTATTTATACGATCTTACTGATTATTTATTTCGATTATTTATGTCATTATTTATTTATTTATTTAACCAATTAATTGTCCGCCTACCGACCTCCACAGCGTTTATATACTCAACTGACTGAACAGTGTCTGTATATTCAACTGCTCGCACAGAAGTCACACTTTTCACCTCACTATCTGTCTATTTATGTAACTAACAGTCTAACTTCCACAGTTTCAGTATCACCGACTGTCCGTATGCCACAGTTTTTCACCACTACTGCCGAGAATCCACTTCCACTTGCCGTTACTTTCCTCGTATATCTAGCTTCCCAATACTCTTCGCCACTACCAAGTATTCTCTTTCACAGCTATCCCGGTATACTAGTAACTTTCCGACTCGCCGTAACTGTCCTCGTATACTATAGCTCGTCAACACTACCGAGTATTCACATCCACACCTATCCCAGTTTACCAGTACCTTCACGAGTACCTACTCGACACAAACTGCATACGCTCGCCACAATACTACTGTGCTTCACCTAACACTTTACTCTCTAACACTCCATTTGAATGTCTCTTTCTGACTCTCCCTATGTAACTATGTATGTAACTAACTATGTAACTAACTCTCGAGCATAGCTGCGTCCCTTTTATACGCTGCCATTAACTTCTACAAAGCTCTAGAATGTTCGACCGCATAGTAACAATGAACACAAAAGGTTCAGGTGACCTCATGTAATTAAACACGTCACGGCTTGTTTGTTTACGTAGCCCGGCTATACTTAGACGCTTGTTCAGCGTAGCAGCAGGGCTCACACGTTACAGTATGGATATTTCTGTGATATTGTGTGTCTTTATCAATTTATCTCCATCAACAACAATTAAGAAAAACAATGGTTACAGAAAAAATTGTCTCATCTCATCTTCATCTATTACCGCTTCCAAGTCGGATTGGATCACCGTGGAAGTGTAGATCTGAACCTCCTAAGAGTAAATAGTGCCCGTCCCTAAATCTGGATTTATAATGAAGTAACGTAAGAGGTAAAGCAAATTCTATAGGTAACGTAAAAAGATAAACGTATGTTAAAGGTAGAGATCATTTATATTAAAGTAACGTAAGCAGTAACGTAAAAGATGCAACGCACGAGTTGACTAACTTTCATCTTTATGAACTGTTCTACCGCTGGCCAATTAAAAGTCAGCATTTTGAAAATTGCGCGGGATCGAGGTTGCGATTTTACCGATATCCGATACCGACTCATCCGTCACTGTCACAATGATCAGGTTTCACATTTTTTTAAAGTATTTTATATGAGAGTTTATGCAATATTTTTTATAGTAATATAAAAAATAATAATAATTTATTGTTACTTTCGTAAATAATTAAATAAAAAGATTGGCGCCAGAAATAGTCATGAAAAACAACCCCCCACTACTGTGACGTCAGAGCACATACAGTACGTCATTCATAGCCAATAGGAAAAGACTTTACGTTATTTATGTAAATAAAAGTAGGCGATAGATTGTCATATCTTAAACTGTATGTGCTCTGACGTCACATTCTGTTTCAGATCACGAGACTTTTTCAAAATATTACACAAATTTCAATAATTAATTGTAAAATATCTAATGGATTTTTCGTGATATTTCCAAATTTGAGGTTCTTTAAAGAACAATATCTTTCAAAATTTAGTACTTAGAAGCCATATAAAAATTCTTGCAACAGCCCTTATAAAATTGATCGAAAAATAATTCAATTCGTTATTTCTGCAGCACTATCAATGATAAAATATAAATCAAAATAAAATTATTACCAAAACTCAATAAAAAACCTATAAAATGTTATACGATTGACAGCTTGTCAGCAAAAGATGTCAAAGTTGGACGAAATATGCCGAAATTATAGTATATTCAGATTGGTTATCAGTAAGAATTTTTGCGTTTAATATAAATTACCTAGTTCGTTGCTTTACTTTCTACTTTCCTTCAACTGCGTTGCGTCCTGCGTTACTTCATTATAAATCCAGCTTAAAATAAGGTATAGTAGTATTTCATAGTAGAGTAACCAAGTACATTTAGGGGGCAAGATATGAGTAAAGCTAAAACAAATTTAATAAATTTGTATTAAAAATTACAAATAAAAAACAAATTTAAACGGCTCGAGTTTTCCGGACGTGAGTTTTGTATGTTAGGTTATGTTAAGGTATGTTTACAAAACAGACAATGAAAATTAGTTGTATGAGAGTAACAATACTAACAACTTTTTTTAAAAAAATATTATATATATATATATATATATATATATATATATATATATATATATATATCTAGGTTTTAGAAAAATATTCTAATTTTATGGCCCCCGGATATGAATAAAGTAGGTAGTTGCGAATCAGTTGCACCGAAATAGTTATGATTGCACCCTGAAATAATAACATAATCAAGATATTTTTTTTAAATTTAAATACAAATATGAACATAAATAAATTAATGACCTTGTAAAATAGCAAAACTTTTTATGATTAAATAAATTATGTCACACTTTCCATTTTAACGTCTTATATATATATATATATATATATATATATATATATATATATATATATATATATATATATATATATATATATATATATATATATATATATATATATACCGTGTGTCTGTCTTAAAGGTGCACATAGGAGATTAACATGGGAAATCAGTTTTTTGCAATTTCCTGCTCGCTTAATTATTTTAAGCAAAAATGCGTCAAATAAAAGTTTTAGGGCATAAAATTCTGCATCTAAATCTATAAACAGAATTACCTTTCCATGCATTGTAAGGACAGAAAGTAAATATGAAAATATCGAAAATTACGTTGAAAATATCGACAGCCATGGAATTGAACAAAAAATAAATATATGCTTGACGTTTTATCTGTCACAACGTAAGTTAACTTATTTGACGTTTCTGACAATTTAATAATTTAATAGCTAATAGTTAATATATTCTTCAAAGATTATTTGAATGCATATTTTCATAGTAATTTAAAAAGAACAATTTATATTATTTTATCAATTTTCTTTACTTTTTGTTTTGTGGTGTTAATCAATTTGGTAAATCAGAGTATTAGTTGATAAATAGAATAACAATGTCATTCGTTTTTAGCGTTATCGAATTGTTTATCGTTAATATGCAAATAAAATAAATTTCATTGTTCTGTTTCTTTATAAACACAACACACCTTACTAATTGTAAGCTTTAATATCATTGAGTCATAACACATTACACCTTATACGGCTAGGCGCCACTTATATCTCACTATACCCACATTACAGTGTCTGTATGTGTGGCCCCCTAGGAGGGCCGCGTCCCAGGGCTTCGCCACAGGAAGCGCCAGTGCATTGTGCAACACATGCCACTCTGCATCTTTTGTTTAGCTTCCTGTATTGCTCCAGTGTCACGCAGCGACATCTCACTGCTACTGTCACTTCTCTGACACGCCAACAAGTGCTCGTTGTGTCTTACAAATGCATGATGATGTAATTGAAGAACATAAGGGCGCATTGTTTAGCAACAGTGAAGATATTTCGAAGATTATTGACATTAAAGAGATTATCTTCAAAGCAAATACGATAAATAATGTATTGTCATATTTCTGCGTATTTTTTGCTATTTAATATATGATAGCTCTATTTATAGGACTCGATAAAGTTATAATTAAAATTTACTTTTATACTCGTGCGATATATAAGGTGTTTTTATTTTTACCAATTTCTTCAAAAGTTGCTTATGATTACATAGTAACAGCATTTTATATCATAATGTAATCCGGTTAGATTGCGATTATTTCAAATATCTAACCATGGTTAACTTACTAAAGAAGGTACGGTTATGCATGGTTAGGGATTCACCAAGCCAAGCTACTTGGCTTGAAATAAAAAAGCTTGGCTTGGCTTGAAACTTCAAGCTTTTTTTAATGTTACGCTTGGCTTGGCTTGGGCTTGATGGAAACAGAGCTTGGCTTGGCTTGAAAAATTCAAGCTTTAATTATTTTAGACTTGGCTTGATTTTCAAGCTTTATCAAGCTTTTTCAAGCCTTTTCAAGCTATTTCAAGCTTTTTCAAGCTTTCAAGCTTTATAAATGCTCATGCGCACAGTAGGTATATAGGTCTTGAAAACCAGTAGTAGTTGTTCGGTATCAAGATTTTAATATAAATATTCGATGTGAATTTAATTAAATATATCGATATACCGATATATCGATGTATTGGAATATTTATGTATCAATATATCGATGTTATGTCGATGTTTCATTGTATCGTAATAATGTACAAATCACGTTTTGTTTTACATAAATTTATTGTGGTACAATTGAAAAATATCTTCTTATGCGTAAAGATAAACAAAACGATAAAATAAAATTTATGAAACTTACACCAAGTGTTTTTTCATCGTAATTATTAAAATATAAAAATATTGAAATGTATATTTTATTCATTTATTTTATTTTTAAGAGTAAGCAATCAGCATAAATTTATTATCTTTTATTAAATATTTACCCTTCAATTTTCATGTTTCTTTTATTATTTTCGTTGACTGCATTTATTCAAGTTGGCATATGCATTAGCTGGACTTTATTGTATTGTATTTTAACTAAAAACTGGAAATGTCCTCCCAACTGTTTGTCATACTATTTAGTTCATACGCACCATATGTAAAAAAAAAAAGCTCAAGACACCAAATACGCAATAACAGTGTTCAAATAAATACATAAATATTTTGGAATGTACAATGGGATGGAAATGACCTGAGACTGATCTTTTATACCTACTTGAAATACATCTGGAAATCATAAAACCCTACAGATGGAAATTTCCCCGAAATTTTGTTTGTTCGTGACAAATACCTACTCGCCTCTTCTTATGAAATTTCTACTGATTTTTGAGTACAGAAACATATAAGTTAAATACATAAATATAATTAAAGTAATCATGTGCAAATTCAAATAATACAAAAGTTAATATGCTTAACGATACGAATATGTCGTTATTACTGAAATTTGTGAATAAAAGCAAATTAAAAACCCTCAGAACTAGGTAATAAGCCGAGATTATATATTTATTTGCTTATTTATTAACACATATTTTTGGATCAATGGAAACTTGTATCAAGGTAATATTTAAAAGAAAATGCTCTCTTTGTCGGTACATTGTTATTGTCTATTATACCTGTCACGGTTTATTAGGGGTAAATTAGGGGTTGAGCTAAAAATAGCATTGAAAATCTTTGAATATAAATATATACATATACACAAACAGAAATTGTCTCGTCTCTATGATTCGGAAATACCAGAATACCAAAACATTGTACAAAACGAAACTTTAAAATGCAATAATTATCATGATTTATGTAGTCTATCACTCAATTTACCTTATGGTGTAGAGTATATTATTATTATAATTTTTATTCTGCAGCAAAATTATCTATTTGTATAAATACGAGTATAAATATTGTGTTGAAGCTTGATGCTTGGTATTTAAAATCAAGTTAGTTAAAATTTAAATGAATATTGATTATATTCTATCTATATCTATTTTGATTGGATAATATTCCGATATTATCCAATCAAACAAAAAGATCAAACTGCACCTATCTTCCCATCACTCTATAGTTAAAACAGATAGTTGGTTCAGATTGAAAAAATAAGTGGTCTTTGCATAATAAGAATGATGAAGGGTATAGTGTCCTATTTACAAAGTTTTGAAGCATACTGGACTGGCAGGTAATGAAGGCTGGTCCTTTTGGAAATTCCAATTCTTAGAAGTTCGCAAAAATGTGCCGAAGCAGTGAGAAAGTACGTTATCACCATAAAATTACGGTTTTGTCGGCCTCGGCAACATTTCTTAAGAAAAGCTTGAAAAAGCTTGTTTTCAACCAAGCTACTTGACAGTCAAAGGCTTGGCTTGGCTTGAAAATTCAAGCTTTTTTAAATGTTAGGCTTGGTTTGGCTTGGGCTTGGTGGAATAGAAGCTTGGCTTGGCTTGAAAAGTCAAGCTTTTTTGAACGGCAGGCTTGGCTTGATTTTTCAAGCTTTTTCAAACCAAGCCAAGCCAAGCTTTCAAGCTTCAAGCCAAGCCCGTGAAACCCTATGCATGGTGCAATATTAGACCGGGAGCCCAGCTTAAATGCATTAAGCCCCCGATTTTTATGTCTTACAAAGTGTATTCATGATCTTTGGATAATGGTGCATAAAATACCGTAAAAAGTTTGAGTGTACCTTATCACGTAATTTTCAGTCTTTTTTTGAAATTTTCTTTCGTGTTTTACATGTCAAAAGTCCCCGGTTTCGATGTCTTACAAGGTATATTAGCAAACTAGACACAAGCCCGCATTGAATGGCACAAAAAATTTGAATGTAACTCATCACGTAATTTTTGGCCCTTTTTTAAATTTTGAAAATACTACCATGGCGTAAAGCCCCCGGCCCGACTTATTTCCGCACCCTACCCCAAGTTCAAACCTTTTGTACCTTATCACGTGACTTTTGATGGCTGGGCTCCCCGTCTATATAGCTATCTTCTTCTGTTTGGCAATTCTACAATTTTGGCGTCTATACAAAATATAAACTTCTGATATAACAATATTTTTTGTTTCTTCTCTAAATTTAAAATGCATTACACACAAAAATATATCATTTTATAAGATATCCTGTAACTTACACTTGTTAAATGTCAAGTAATTACTTTGGCAGGAACTTCACTAGGTATTAACCAGACATGTTTTATTTAAATTATATTGTAGTAACTAGTAAAAACCACAAATGAAAAACTTATAGCACAAGAAAAAAATTGTCATTACTTACAAAATGTTTAAGATCATAATCGCTGCCTCTTTGAGTGGTTTAGAAAATTAACCTGACATACATTTTTAACAAATTTCTTTCGACTAGTTTAAAATATACGAGGTCTGTTAGATAAGTATCTGACCTTATTTTTTTGAGAAAACCTTATGGATTTGAATTAAGCGCGCTTGCTTGAGCCACCCTTGAACCTTCGTGCGCATGCGTGTAGTGCTCTCGTCGGTTTTTCATTACAAGGAAAATGACGGAACGACTGGAGCAGCGCTACTGCATCAAATTTTGCCTGAAACTGGGCAGCAGCCAGGGTGAAACCATTCGGAAAATTCAGCCGGCTTTCGGTGACGATGCTATGGGCATCACACAGACGGACGTCCGCCAAGTGCAAAGCAACGTCAAAGTGATGCTGACTGCTTTGTTTTTACTCCTGCGGTGTGGTATACCACGAGTACGCACCATAGGGTCAAACAATCACCAAAGAGTACTACAGGGATGTTCTCCGTCGCCTACGTGTTGCTGTGCGGTGCAAGAGAACGGAGTTGTGATCAACAGGAAATTGGCGCCTCCATCACGACAATGCTCCAGCACATTCTTAGCACTTGATTCAGACTTTTTTGGCGAAGAACAAGACTTCTGTGATTCAACAAGCTTCTTAGTCTCCTGATATGGCCCCCTGAAACTTCTGGCTGTTCCCTAAACTCAAAAGGCCATCAAATGCCAGTCATTGGGTCCACAGTTTTTGTAAATTTTAAGTCAGTAGTCGAAAGAATTTGGTAGAAATTTCTCCCCATTTGTGTAATTTTATAATTTGTTGAAAATTTAATCCTGCCGAACTATGAGCCTGGAATCGTATACTCATTGTGTAAACTTTTACTTATTAAAATGCACTGAAAATTGCAGGAATGGCCATTCATTAGAGAAATGGGTAGGTGCCTAACTAAAAGGACTGACTACGAAATCCCAAATTTTTTGACTAATAAATGCAAAATCAATTTGAAAATAAGAAAAAAAGTCAAATTTTCTTTGTCAGTTTAGACATAGGTAGGTACCTAATTCTAAATGTACTTCAACATCGCATCGGTTTGAATAAAGTGGAAATGTTCTAATCAATATTTCCCGAAAATATTTGCTTATTGGCAAATCAAGAATTAAAAATTGTTACAAATAAACTGGTAATGAACGATTAGAGTGACGATCGGTTTTATGAACTGGAATTCCAAGGTGTAGTCAAGATCCAATTATTAGAATTAAAATCAGTATAAAAACAGACAAAATTACAATTACAATTACTTCCAGTTGTTTTGAAATTTGTACAACTGTGGTTATTGGAGAAGAACGTTTTTAAAATTCGAGATTAAGAAAATAAATTATTATTATTTTATGTTTATTATAAATCATAATTTATTGGTAAAATATAATTTTGTATGGTATATTTCCTTATTTGCCCATTTTCATATGTAATAGGAGAACTGGGTGTCAGGGTGTGTCCATATTTAGCATTGTATTAGGGCCCAAAATTAGTAGTTACGCTACTGCCTATTCGCAAACTTTTTTCTAATTAATAGAGGTAACACCCATATCAGAGCTGGTCTTATCTTCCCCAACCCACACAAACCCAATAAACCCATATTAGCTGTGTATGTGTTTAGTTGTATGTGCGAAAAACACGATTTTACAACGAATCACAAAAAAGGTTTTTTTTAATTCCGTTTAGTTTTAACATTTACAAGAAAAAAATATCATATTGGAAGATAGAAGTCACTTTTTTGCATTAGTGTGGAAAATTGACAGGATACCACTGATTGGTTGATTTGGTCACTTTTCAGTAATGCAAAAAGTGACAGATAAACGCACTAATGCGAAAAATGTCATTATGCCTTTCGAATTAACAAATAAAAAGTTGACCTGAAACGGAAAACTTGAGAAAATTGTTCAAATTAATTGCAACATACAGTTCTTGTTTCTAATTGTAACACAATAGTTATTTTAATGTCTCTATTGAACGGAGGTATTAAAAAAAATCATAACTTATGTTTATTTGTATTAATATTTAAGCGAAGAAAATATCTTTAATATCCTATTCACTTATGAGTAGTATATTTACACCATGCAAAACACCATAATTAATAAATATTTACAACACTTTAAGCTATCGAACTTACAATTTTAATAATCCTATACCGCATAATTTGCTTTTGAAAGAAATATTTATTCTTATTTCATGTTATATGGTTGAGTTCTACCGAATTACAAACATAGAAAATAACAGGAAAATTTCGAAATGACTAATTTCTAAACGGAGTAGTTATCTCAAATTGCTAGAATCTTCAATCTCAATATTAAAATTTATATTTTAGTGTTAATCTGTACAACATTCAATAGAAATTCCATTAATTCCTTATTAAAACAAAATTAATAAACAATCAAAATCTCCTCCTACTTACAAGTGCTGAAGAAGCAGATAGAAAATATTAACACGTTTCAAATATCTTTCTCCTTTCAATTCATTATCAATTTTACGACATTTCTTATCTTATTCAAAGCCCAAATTACAAGCAACAAGTTATCCGGGCGCCGTGTAGGACACGTGTTCGACTGGTCACTAATTTCTCTCGTGTGATAGCGGATGCGCGAGCAGTAATCCACGGCCTACCGGGACGCTGCGACAGTAGGTGGCCTTTGTTTCGACATGCTGGGGGTCCAAGGAAACTGAAGAAGCCCTCAGCACGAAAACCGATCGAGTTTTCAACTAAAAAAAGTTTTAATTATTCGGTTGAGAAAGTTTCTCGGCCGGGGAGATGTCAGCACGGGTAATATGGAAGTTTCTGATGATTTTGAAGGGTGGTTCGAAAATTTCTTTTTAGTTCAATGAGTTGGAAACGGTTCATCGATGGTGGCTTTTTGTTTTGTTCGAAGTTATGAAGAACTGATTAATATGGTACAGTAGATAATACAGCGGGGCGTACTTTTTTAATATTTTAACCTATATCAATTTATGTCATAAAGTCTGAAAGGTGTGTTGTTTTATGCTTTATTCCTCCCACACAATCATTTATACAAAACAACACATTAATTTTTACTATAAAGAGGGTATTGCATAGCTATTAATACTTCATTTTATACCTGAATACAGTGAGCTCTGCCTGAATAGAAAATATCATAACTCATTATCCCACAACGATGTCTGCTCTTCATTTATTAGCCAATTTATGAAGAAATAAAAAACTGTACGGAAAAACAAATGCAAATTTTTTTAAAAATATGCCTTCAGATTTTTAGTAACTAAATTAAAATTGATCGCTGGAATATTAATCGACGGAAAATTATTCGCAAGGAAAATCGATCGCCGTAAATTTATCGCATGCAAAATTAATCGCAAGGAAAATTGATCGTTGGTAAATATATCGCGGGGAAAATAGATCGCCAGAAAATTGGTCGCTAGGAAATTTATCCAGATTCCAAGCCTGACTCTTGTTTGTGTAAATATAAAACAATAACCTAGTCAAACGCACAAAACTTTCTAATTTTTAACCTAATTGATTTACTATAAACAATATTTTTTGTATGCATAAATGTCCTGTCGTTCAATTTACCGCGCGATCAATACTTTGGCGATCAATTTTCGTAGCGATCAATTTTCTGGCGATCAATGTTTACATATTTTTAATAATAAAACTCAATTTCAAACCAATTTTGATATACATGAGTGTAACACAAGACAAAAGCAAATGTTTCACATTCCAGTAAATAAACACAAACCTGTAGATTCACTTTCAAATGTAGAAGGTCTAAAACTAAAACAAGCAGACATATAAAAATGCATTTAAAAGATTATTAAAAAAAAATCTTTTGGACTAGACTTTTTATTCAGTTAATAAATTCTTATCAATGTGACAAATAGCGGGGTCTGTATTAAAATACCTCTTATACATTCTCTGTATTTCCATTACCAAACCATACCATATTATTTTTGTTAATCTGACATATTCTATACAGTGTGTACACTGTCGATGGAATTATTATTATTATTATTATTATTATTATTATTATTATTATTATTATTATTATTATTATTATTAGGAAAATTGTAAATTATGATTGGTAATGTCCACAAAAACTAGGAGATCCTTGAGATTATGCCAGGTATGGTTGTACATCAATTACATCAATATTATCGAAATCAGTGAATAAAAGCAGATTGACGCACTCAAAAATATATAATGATGATATTATTACGAATATGTTTCATCTTCATGAAAATAATCTTCACATCATAGAAGAATAGTATATTAAAAATTAAAACCAGGATTTAAAACAATGACCTGGAACGAAAGATTTTTCGTTTCGTTTCGATTCAGCTCCGAAAAAAATAATCTAGTTTCGGTTAATATCGTTCCTGCTTCAAAAAAATTTCGTTTCCGTTCAAACAAAACAAAATTCGTTCCGAACCGGTTATTTTCGTTCCAGGTATTTTTATACTCTATCCGTTTTAACTATAGAGTATAGTAATTATTATTATACAATAAATAGGTAATTAAAAAATAAAATATAATTATTATACATATACATACCTACCTACTTTACAAAAACAATAACAGAATATTAACGGTCTCATTTTATGCAATTTTTTTGCACGCATCAAAATTTAGAAAACGAGCCCTGGCGAGTTTTCTAAAAAGGAAGTACCACGGTCCAGAAATCCGAAAAAAGAACCAGCGTATAATAAAAATTATGGGTTTTCGATTATTTTTAAAATTTTCAATAATTATGTCACATAGGTAAATTATCGTACAAGAGTAATGTTACTTTAATACATCGTAGAAGTGTCCAAACAATTTATATGTTTGGCGATTTTACTGTGGCAAAAATATGAACAAACTTGTTAAAACAATTAAAAATAAATTTAAAATAAAGTGTGTATTAGGAACATAATAATAACGTTATTAAATGGAATTTTTATTTCGGTTATATCGTTTTCGCTCCAGCAATAAGATTAATAATTTCGTTTCGTTTCTGTTCCGGTTGTTTCTGTCGTTTATCGTTTTAGTTGCTTTACCCGTTTCCGGGTCCCTGATTTAAAATATACTTCACTCTCCATGAAACGCATATCTAAAATCATACGTAATTCCTTGCTTTTTCCGGTAAAGTGATAACGACCCAGCTGTCATATTCGTCATTTTGAAAAGAATGTTATAAAATCTAATCAAAAATATTTATATCATTAATTATGAGCTATTTATTTTCTTTTTATAACACTACGGTTTTTTAAATCGTAGTCAAAACGAATATATAAATTTTATAACTTCAAGTTATGACATTTTGACACATGATTTAAATTTTTTTTTTCTCATATTGTTTGTATAAGTAGACTCAAATAAGGTCGTTGACAACCAACGCATCTGGCAGGCAACCTAGGAAACGTGTATCAAACAGCACCTTAAAAACAATAAAATCATTGGCAAATGGTATAACCAGATAGTACGAGTATTTTCAATCGTGATTGAAACTTACTTGTAAGTTACAGAAGACAACCTACTCGTATTCTAACACGAGTGGCTAAAAAAATGTGTGCTTTCCTTTCTGTAACGACTGTGTTATTCTATTTTTTTCTGTTTTGGTTTTAATTTATATAATTTATTTATAAAAATAAGGTATATGACAATTTCTATAAGGGATAGGTTGGTTTTAATTTTGTCTGTTGTTATCAAAAATATGTTTATCGTTTAGGGTGGTTCTATCATGAGTCTCATACAAAAGTTATGCCAAGTAAAAGAATTAATAAAAATAGATAGTCTAAATTATTAATAGTTTAAGGTTAAGAAAAAATGTTGTAAATATCTCATAAAAATAATTATATTTAAGAAAAATATACCAGTTTTCATAAAGGAAAAATTCCATCGAAAATCACATATTTTCTTTCTTTCGAAGAAAATAACTAAAAAACTAGCTAGTAACTGGACGTTTTTTTACACTCATGCATAAATTGCCACTTGAACTGTCGTTAGGTAGTTTTTTGCACAAATATGTCATTTATTATGTGAGTTACTACGAAAAAACCTTCCTTGTGAGTAGTGATGTGAGTTGATTACTTGACAGTGGTCAGTCACAGTCATTTACAAAATGACCGTCAGGTCATTTTAGTTCATGACCATGACAGTCAATATTCCGACACTTTAAAAATGACGCGTTTGTCATTTTCAAAATGACGGTCACGAACATGCATGAACTTGTTCATTTATTCGTATGTATTCAAAGAATGCACTACTAAGCTTAAACATTTTTTTATCATCAATGCGTAGTAGTGAAAATACGTAAGAGACTTGCCTTCAAATTTTACATTGAAACGAAATACTAATACTAGTACTGTCAAGCGATGCTGTCAAGTTAGGTTAATTTATTTTTATTAAACCTTGTTCCATGTAAGTCATTCAGTATTGATTGCAGAGAATAGGGAATAATTTTGATCTCTCTGATTGGCTGAAATTGGAGACAAGAGACAAATTTAATTTAATATCAGCTACTTAAAACTGGCGCGCATGTGAGCGCCATCTGCTGAATGGCTTAAATGGAATAGAGAATAGGTATTATTTACAATTTCTTCTCAAGTAGATAATTATCAATTAATTTAAATACAAATTTATCAATTGAAGGTAAATTACAAATAAAAATAAATTAATCTTAAAATGACAGATAAATCGTTAACATTATTTAATATTTTTGGTAAATTCCATGGATATTGCTATTTTTGGAGCGATTTCCGACATTTTAATATTTCATTTCTGCCGTTACAAAGAATGCAAATTTAATTTTATTTATTACAAATTTTATTCCAACCTTTTTTACGTAAAAAAATTACAGTCAGCACCATGTATAAGCAATTGTTAATTTTTGTTAGAATGACTTGTACGAGTATTATACATCTGCTTCGTTTCTATTACATATGTTCAATCAAATATATAGTTTATTACAAATTTAAGTAATATTTATTCGATAAATTAATATAAAATTAAAATGACCTAATATGACTGAAATTAACCATTAAATGACTGTCACGTCATTCTAATTTAAAATGACTGTCATTTTACAACACTACTTGTGAGACACTATTTCTATATTGCCAATGTATTTTCGCTGTATTTTGATATTAAAAATCTCAGCTCGCGGCTGGTAAACCTTTTTAAAAATTTTCATAGGGTGAAGTAGGGTAAACATGAGATATTTTTCAAATCTTTTACTTTTTCTACGACAAAATAATGCTTTTCCGTGGTGTTTAATATTGCATTCGAAGTAAAATTTATAGATACTTGCGTACAATGATGTTAAACAGGTATTCTTTGTTCAATTTTCGTATTTAAAAAATTAAATGTGTGTCTCATTTTTATCCTCCAAAATGGGTAAACATGAGACAGTGGCGGTAAATGAAAAGACACTCGTATAACTTAGGAATGGGCATATGAAAATGTAAGTGTAATGTTGTCGGGTCTAATTTAAATAGAATATCTTCCTTGGACACGAAGAATTTTTTGGCATCCATGGAAAATAAAAACTGTTTTCTTTCCGCCTTAGAAATGATTTTGTTGACACAAGGTTAGTGTCTCATAATTTACCTTCATACTGTCTCGTTTTTCACCTAAACACTGTCTTATTTTTGCACTTTGCACTAAATGTGCAAACCTACACCAAGTGTCTGATATTACAACAACATTGCAATAAAAGATGTTATTTAAATGAGCAACTCGAAATTATGCGACATCAATAATGGTTCTAGATAACTTGGTTATAGGATAAGAAGAAAAGATTTAGCGTGAAATGAAAAGTTTTTTCATCTGAAAAATTGTGTACACGAAATTTTTTTTTGCGTAATTTCATTATAGTACAAAAGAATTCATTATGAAGGTAGTATATAGATGGGGTCTCGTGGCCGCGTGCCTGAGTGTCAGGTCGCGAATCTGGGGCACCGAGTTCGATCCCGACCGACGATAACATAATTTTAAATGGCCCAAAATTGACCCCTGTGGTGCACTCTCCGCGCCAGCAATGAGTGCCCGTGAGGTGACGCCTGGTAAGCGCCCGCACGCTACAAATATTTCATCATTACCGATATCTGTGTACAAAGCAGATTGGCTCACCCAGCAATGGGTAATAAGCCGTGATGATATATTTATTTATTTTTTTATAGAATAATTGTGCTATCATTTGCTAATTTTCAATAAAAGAAATTTAAATACTAAATTTAAAAATGTAAGTGTTTCATAATTCACCGATTTTCAGAATGTCTCATCTTTGCTTTACTTGACCCTACATGTATAAAAATTAATGAAAAATAACATACTTAAATTTTTGTACATGATTAATAATAATAAAAAATCCTCCTTAAGAATTAAGCTCATTCTAGAATTAATAAGCATGATAGAATATGCATTTTATTTCCGAAACAAAGAAAACAGTATGACCTGTAGAATATAGAGGGTTTTTGATTCTACTTGGCGAGATGTTGAGCTATAAATTAAATAAATAAATAAATATATATATATATATATATATATATATATATATATATATATATATATATATATATATATATATCATCACGGCATATTACCCATTGCTCGGTGTGCCAATCTGCTTTGTACGCAGATATCGGTAATGATTGATAACATATTTGTACCGTGCAGGCGTTTACCAGGCGTCACCTCACGGGCACTCATTGCTGGGGTGGAGAGTGTACCACATGGGTCAATTTTGTGCCATTTAAAATTCGAAATGTTTGGCGTCGGTTGGGATCGAATCCGGTTCCCCAGATTCGCGACCAGACAATTAAGCACGCGGCCACGAGACTCCATAAATAAGACAAATATAATTTAAGTAAATTAAAATTAAAAAATTACTACGGCATATTACCCATTGCTGGGTGCGCCAATCTGCTTTGTACACAGATTTTGGTAATGATAATGACATATTTGTACCGTGCGCACATTTACAAGGCGAGCCCCTCACGGCCACTCAATATAATTAAATAATTTAAGAAGCATATCAAATATGAGTGTAATACTAATTAGAATTAAATATGAGAAATATTCGTTTTCCGGGAATGGACTGTGTTATATTTTGAGTCAGAGCTCAACGTTTCGCCCGCAGTCGTATGGGGCATCTTCAGGAGCAAGGGGGATAGTACTGTCTTAAACAAGGTTACCCGACGTGTTAACCACGCTAGAGGCCGAGTTTAAGCAACAAGAGGGGGAGACTCAGTTTACAAGGTTACCCGACGTGTAAACCACGCTAGAGGCGGAATAAACCAATAAACTTGTTGCTTAAACTCGGCATCTAGCGTGGTTGACACGTCGGGTAACCTTGTTTAAGACAGTACTATCCCCCTTGCTCCTGAAGATGCCCCATACGACTGCGGGCGAAACGTTGAGCTCTGACTCAAAATATGACACAGTCCATTCCCGGAAAACGAATATTTCTCATGACTCAGACTGTGGGAGCCTACGCAATTAGAATTAAATATGTTCAAAATAGTTCTCTTTATAACAATAATATTCTTCACCATTCTTTTGGAATGCTTTCATAATAATCATGAATTGCAGCATTATTCTCTTCTTCACACAAAAATCTTTTAAGTACTTCGTATTTTTTTAAAGATTAATAAATTATTCAGAAGTCTTACAATGGTAAATCAGGTGACTTGGCGGGTGTTCTATTATTTTTATATTTTTTTATCGACAAGAACTGAAATGTTGGTTCGAAAATACTATCTGGTTAATTACATACTTTCACGCAGAATACTTTAAAAACTCTGATGTGGCCAGCACATTACCTTCCGTCAGTTCTATCTATTTTGTACAAATTTCATACGGAAAGTTCCTTGCTAAATTAAGTATTCTATTTCTTGTACATTACCTTCCGGCAGTTGCATGTATTTTATGCAAATTTCATACAGAAAATTATTATTTTGTGACGTTTTCTATATACAGTGTAATGTATCTGCAGAAATAAAAGATTTATTATTATTATTATTTCTTGTACATTACCTTAAAGCAGTTGTATGTATTTTATACAATTCCATACAGAAAGCAAAAGATCCTATACCTATTTCCAGTAAAATTATAAGACAAACACACTATGTCAATTTCACTTGACAAAATTTTCTTAATATAGTAGCTGTTTCCACAGCTATGGCTACTTTATGAAATTTAATTTCTTTATAATTTTTTAACTCTATATCCATTTAATATTAGGTATAAAATTCAATCAAATCGTATAGAAAATATAATATTCTTTAATATTTATAATAACATTAAATAACATCATAATTACCGATATCTGCGAACAAAGCAGATTGGCACACCCAGCAATGGGTAATATGCCATGATGATATATTTATTTATTATTTACATTAAATGTGAAAAAATGATATTTAGCATAGTTTTTTCAAGAAAAACTGTTAAAATCTTCAAATGAGGGTACTTCCGGTTGTCCAATTCTAACCAAAATCTAATCAGCTCTTCGCATGGATGTAACGAAGAGAAATACGAAAGAATTATAATTTTTAGAATTGAAGTATGGAAGTTATCGTAGACGAAAATTTTGTTACACACACACACACACACACACACACACACACACACACACACACACACACACACACACACACACACACACGGACACACATACATACATACATACATACACACACACACACACACACACATACAGACATCATCGTAAAAATAGTAAAATCGTATTCTAGGGACCCTAAAACGTGCTTATTCATCAAAAACTCACCACCGAATTTTTTGTCCAAAGACAATACCTTCCTTACCTAAAGGTGACGGAAGGTAAAAAATTAATAACTAAATTCTATTGCCTTAACTTTTGCAACTTAATTTCATATGACAGATAAATAACTGTTTAAAATTTAGTTTTCCATAGCCTTCCTAATTTTCCTATCTTCAATAATTCTATCGACACCCTCGTACGTATTAATATCAAATTTAAAGAAATATAAAATATATTTTAGGAAAATCAGGCAAAATAGCTCTATTTTCGTATAATTATTGCCTGATCTTACAGATTAATAAGATATGAAAATTCTGCACAAAATTCTGTCAATAATTTTGAAATATTTTCTACCAACTAATATGTGAGTAGGAGTAGAATATGTTTGAATTCAAAGAAGCAGTTGTGTGTTAGTGTAAAATTTGTCGTCGGAGTTGTAGTATCGAATGAAGAGTTCAAACGCACCGAAGTAATAATGATGTAAGAGTTTGGAAACATTAGAGGTGGTGTAGTGACGTATGTGGCACTGTGCTTTTATTATCGCTTTGTTTTCGAAACGCTTCCGGCTTTTAATTGTTCCAAGCCACACGCTCGTTTAATGTTCTTCTGGTCGACGTTGGTGGAAAACGCGCGCATTTTAACGAGCGCAGTATGGACACATTTGCTCACTTCATTTTTCACTCCACACGCGAAAGGGTTACAAATAAGATTTAGGATAAATATTTGTTTTGGTTTTCATATTAATAGTTCTATAAAATTGGATTTTGTAAATTCATAAAATTATTATAAACTATGTATCAAACATATAAATGTAAGAAAGTGGTGTGTAATGGTTACTACTTTTCTTAAACCATGTGAAAATTCTTGGATTTATAATGCACATAATGCTCCATCTGTATAGGCTGAGTTGTTAGTCTCGTTACAAACTTGGGCAACGGAAAGTAGAAATAATTTCAAGAAAAAAATATCATATAAACATAGGTTTGATTTTTTTTGTTTACAAATTAATAATAGGATACCCGTTGTACTAAATCGGTCCTATTAGTAGACCATTTAAAGATATTAGCTGGTAGCGAGAATAATATTTTATCCCTGTCAATCGTTTATAGATTATTTTAGAGAAAAATACTTCAAAGTTATAGAAAAAATAATTGTACATTGTACGCATTTTTATTTGAATTATTTTTCTCTAAAATAATTCATAAACGATTGACGGAGATAAAACAGTGCTAGTCAATTGCGTGTTAATCACCCTTAATCAGTTGTTCATGCTACCAGTCATTGTTTTTGCCAAAAAATGCATACATTAATTAGTTACTAGATAAATACAAAAAATTTTGAGTGTGCCAATCTACTTTTATTTTCAGATTTTTATAGTGAATCGTAGAGAGCGTTTACCAGACGTCATCTCTCTCGTGGAATGAGGGCCATAGAGGTCACTTTTATGATATTTAAACATTGGAAACAATTTTCAAGTTGATTCTAAATGCATTTGAAATTTAAATTCTGGTTGCTACACGCATTAAACGTAAATAAATAAATATATCATCCCATTTCTGGGTGTGCCAATATGCTTTGTATACATATTTCGGTAATTTTGATGACATATTTGTACCGTGCGGGCGTTTACCAGGCGTCACCTCAAAATGTATGTAAAGAAATAATTTGGGATCTAATATACAATACCTCCTGGGACCTTGCGGTTCGAACTCTCGGACAACTTGAATTCGAATCCGACCGATAATAGGTTTACCTATATAAATTATTTCTCGCATGAGTTTACATAGCATATCTTACAATAGAAGTAACACCTTTAAACATATTTATATACCAAGAATTGGATAAAAATCATTGGATATTAAATATTACGGCCGGATTTATGAATGTACTTTCAAAGTACTTAAATTTAATGAAATACAAGAAATGTAACAAGATTTTTTTAACAGAAATGATTTTTGTGTCACGAGAACATAAAAACGAATTCGAATTTGTATATTATATTTTCTTTGAAAGTGAATTTAAGTGGACGTTTATAAAACCAGCCTATAATTTATCAAGTATAATAATATAAATATCAATCATTTTTGTTGGTCATATTAAAATTAGAAATTTTATTATCGTTTTTTATTGGACAAGGAATTAAAAATCAGAGAGTTAAATATGTTAGAAGATTATTCTAAAAGTTGATGTTTCTTTAAACTATAATTTAGTTATTAATAAATTGTAAATAGTGTCGAATAAATCCAGATGTATAATAGTAATAAATAGTTCATACATCAGAGTCTTTTGAAAAAAAGTGTGGAGAAAAACGCTAGTGTCTGTGTGAGTGACGCACGCCGTAAATTAGATAGAAAGATAGTCCGAATCTGTGAGGCAGACATCCAGCTACGTGTTAATAAAACCGTTTGTTTTATCACCCAACTTTCGTTAATATCTGTTTGTGTTCCTCACTGCTGGGATTCTTGTCGTCTTCTTCATTTTTATTACGATTTGCCAGCGGAATTTCAAATAAAATCTTACTAAACAGCACATCTAAATGGCAAAGAATTTGTTAATTGTAGCATACATTGCTCACCAGCATCACGAATAAAGAATTACATAATTGTTTTGTTAACTTAAACATAATGAAAGTAAACATGTATACATTTATTTTTATATACAGTGAGCTAGGTATATAAGTTGACAATTATCATCAAGCTTATACATTATTGAAATATTTGCGAATCAAATAGCATGATTGTTGTATATTAATAAATATAGAAATGAATTTTAGTAAATAAATATAATCTGGGTGTATCGATTTGCTACTGATACTTTTTCGGTTATGACGATTATCTCTATAAAGAGGTAAAAGAACTTGTATGGTACGACTAGCGAATGAAAGTTGACGTTTAAATTATTTTATAGATGTGGTTTCTTTTGAAACCCTAGAGAAGATTAGAATTGTACGAAATATTCAGGTATGAAATTTTTGCATAAACCCATTTAAATACTGGACTAGGAAAGCACAGAAATACATTACTATGTCTGGCTGAAAATAGATGGCCGACTAGGTTAACTGAATATAAAAACAGGGGTGCGTTTAAAATATTTTAAACATTTTTCGTTTATGTTCATTATAACAAAATATTTTGATCTTTAAACTATTTAGTTTGGTAATTCTAGGAAATAGGATTATTTTTAATTTCCTCTAATAGTAATTCCGATTCGAGGGATGCTTACACCTGAGATGAACGAACTAGAATTTGCGGTATTAATTTTTTTAAATACATCCCTGAATCCTGTTGCTAAGGTCATTTTAAATGCTTCCTGGTATTGAGTACAATTCTAATCTTCTCTACATAAGGGTCAGTTTCCTTTCAAATCAAATATAAGGAAATGTTTTCAAAAGAAACCACATTTATTAAATAATTTAAACGTCAACTTTCATTCGCTAGTCATACCGATGAGCCTTCAAAGCTGTAGTGAAGAACACACATATACCTTGTTCCATTTAAGCCATTCAGTATTGTAGAGTATAGGTCATAGTTTTGAACTCTCTGATTGGCTGAAAATGGAGGCAAGAAACAAGTTTACCCAATGTAATTTCAGCTACTTTAATTTGAAGCTGATGTGCGCACTATCTACTGAATGGTTTAAATGCAACAGAGCATAAATGATTATTATTGTTAATGACAGACTTGAGCCTTAGTACAATATTTCTCCTGATAGATTCGCTACTGGGCTAGTTACTTTAACCTTCAAAAGACTTTGAAACGTCAAACGAGTGTCAAACATAACTATTGATTAAAATAAAAATAATAAATTTATGCTACGTATTTGTTAAAAACGTTTGTTTTATTGCACCTATTGTATATTATTCTATATTTTGTGTTTATATAATGTGCCATAACTATGAAAAGTCACGGTTATGCACAATAATATCTATGTATTCTTACACAAGTCTGAACATTGTAATACGTACTTAGGAGAATGTTCATATGCTGCCATCTACGCTAAGCTTTGCGCTGAGGGGCTCATTGGCCGCACTAATCATTATATGAATTATGAGAAAGCCATGGCAAAGTAATAACAATCATTTGTAAAAAAATGGAATTGCAATTGTTGAATTTTATGTTTGCTTATATTTTAAAGAGTGATAAGTTAAAATTCGTTTCCTTAAGTATTATTTCGAACACTCGTGGAAATTTGTAACTCTTTAAACGTTTAGATGATAATTATTAGGTGACAAATAGAGAAATGATACGTGAATATAGCTGGAAAATATTTAAGTGTCTACTGCAAACCACAAGCACTGCGTCTCGTCTAGTAACCCAGCTTAGAAATTATTCTAAATTCGGGATAACCTAAGCCAAAATTTTGTACTCGTATATCTATTTACAATATAAATTTCCAAAAGGTACTACTCACCCTTTGCATTTTAGTTCTGAAGTATCTTCCAAGTGGTTAGTGCGAAAACGATAACATGAGCCACGACTTTCATATTTTTAAACGTAATGATCTACATAAATGTGATATATTTCAGTATTGTTCTCACTATCCACTATTAAAATTTGATATATGAAATATTTATAACTTTGGAGAGTTGAATTTGACGCCTGGTAAGTGGCAAGAGCCTCAACGATACAGATATAGCGAATAATTATCGAAATCTGCAAAGCAAACAAATTGGCAAAACAAGCCGAGATAAAATATTATTTACAATGAAAAATATAAAGACAGATATTGTAGGTGTAACCATCCCCTGGACTGTTTTCTGGAAAGTGGTTTAAAAAAATGGCAGTTCATACTGTGAAAAGTAATTTTCTGACAGAAAAGCAGTAGCTAAAAGCACTTGTATTGAGTGTTTATCTACCTTTTAGTAAATTCTGCATGTTTGAACGTCCATACATCTATCTCAGATGTGTATGTATACAACAGCTTAAAAACTTGGCACCAGTTACTTTTTGTATTCTCGTAATACACTTGTATGTAAATATTTAACAAACTTAAATACCTACGTAATTCCGGTGATCATTTCAGTTCTGTATTTGGCAAGTATTTTTGTAGTTTTGACTTTAAGAAGCTTACAGTATGTCAATATTCGATTATTTAGGATATAAATTGTATACGGTTTTTATTTACATTATGCAGGGTGTTTCACAACTCGAGTACATATTTTAAGGGATTATGGCATATACTGACCAAAATAAGTAAAAAAAGTTTAATTAACTTAATATGGGTCTGATCGAGACCACACGAGAATGCAGGCCTGCATACTCAATTCGTGACGTCCCAGCTAGCCTCTTGCTGTCATGCCACGTCTCGAACGACACAGTGTACGCATAAAAAATATACGGAATTTTAAACAAATAGGATAGTAAAATGTGATTTATAAAGATATACAACACGTAAATAACTATTCAAATATTATATAATAACTATTTTATATACATAACTAAACAAATCAAATAAAAAAGAATTATAAATGGTCTAAATATACGAAGAAACTCATGTTTTGAATAAACTCATGTTTTACTTGTAAATAAGATAAGAAATAATAAAAATCATAATAACATTAACAAATCTTTAGATCTGGAGTTAACAAAAGAAGTTAATATACATAGAACATAATATGAAAATGATAATAATGAAATTTGAAATGAATAAAGTACATAAGGTACGCATATTATAAATTTAGAATAACCATTACTTTGAAATAAAATAGATTTAGATGCTCGCTAATTTATTATTTTTTTTTCGTTAAACTGGTTTTTACCTCTCGCTAATAAGAGGTATTGAATTCATGCTAAAAATCGCATATCCAGATTTAAGTGAATAAGCACGTTTTAAGGTCCCTAGAATCCGATTATAACATTTTTACGATGATGTCCGTATGTGTGTGTGGATGTGTATGTGTGTGTGTGTGTAAGTGTGTATGTGGATGTGTGGATGTTGGATTCACGATTTCTCAAATACTATAAGACTTAAGACATTTTTAACTTCGGATTCCTCAATCTAACAATAATGGGAAGAGTTGATTAAGTTTAAGTAACAATTGGACAACCGGAAGTAGTAGTTACAAGAAAAAAATCATCTAAATATTATTTATGGAAAATTTATGTAAATACTTATATTAAAGACCGTTAAATTCTTTATTCGATAAATATAATTTCATTATTATATCTTCTATAGATTTAGGGATAAAGAAATGCATATAAAATAATATGGTGTAAAAATTCCCAGATCAAACTACTTCAAGGCAAGAAATTCAAATGTTTGTAATTGACACATAAATGTCACTGTCAAAAATATTTGTATGCCGCTGTCAAAAATATTTGTACATTGTTATGAAGATTATGAAAATAACAAAAGTCAACAACGCAAAAGAATATACGTAAAAAAGAACATAAAAAGAATTTGCGAAAAAATGACGAATATAAAAAAAAAGAAAAGGAAAGTAGAAAAAGAAAATTTCAGGATATTGAATATAAAGAAAATGTATGTATTGAACATAATTTATATTAAAATATCCCATAGATTTTGCAAATATATGTGAGAATTATTTTGTAGTGAGACATGAATATATGTATTTGTATTTAAAAATATTTTTCGTTTTATGCGTACAACCAGGTAAAATATCTGGCGAGAGGTTATGTGCTGGCCACATCAGATTTTTATTATAAATTTGTTCTTTACAGTTTTTCTATAATTATTTAGTAAAATGTTGCTCAATATCTCTAAAAATATTTTCATAACTAAATTTGATGTTCTGCATGACATACATTCACCATATATTAGGAAAACTTGTTTAGCTTCTAATTTCTCTAATATCAGGTATATCAATTTGGCCATGTTACCGTAATTGGTCCTGCACATTGGCACAAAGCATTTTAAAATCATTTTTGCAATATCCTTCAACAAAAAAACAATCGAAATTTGACGTTCTGTGCTGCGATGTGCCGTGCTTTCACTCGCGCTGAGTGCTGTAGCTCTAGTGTTTTTATAGGGCTAGAATAGCTCGCTGGCCTCACAGTTTGACGTGACGCATTAAGCAGGGATAAGCAAGCATTCAGGCCTGTATTCTCGTCTGCTCTTCAATAGTTTCCGAAATATTAAGCAGTAATGTGTTTTTACAGGGTGCTTTCTCGAAAACTACGACTTTGATTAAATGAGCCTTTTTGTTAAAAAAACAAATAATTGCACTAAGTTAAATGTTGTGGTGTCCTTGACCAATATTTAATATTCAAATAACTTGTTAACTATTAGAAACTTAGGAAAAGTATCATAAACATTTTTATTGTATTTTTATCGGCATTTTATTGGCATATACAATATTTTGTTCGATCTCTATCTTTGTCAGTTTTTCTTAGATTCTAATACAAACAGTTGGAGATCAGGTTGAATGTTGATTAAGCATTTTTATTCATTTTGGTCAGTACTATAGGCCTTTAAATTTTGTATCTGAAGTTGTTAAACTCCTTGTGTAAGACGTTTTATACCTAGACAATAAGCCTCGTATTTCGACAATTATAAGAGATACAATAAATAAATCACCAAGGTTGATTACTAGTTTCTGAGTATCCCATGCTGCTTTCATATGCATATAATACGAGCGAACTTTTATCATAAAAGCACTTTTATGGAGCACACTATATCTTATAAGAATATAATGTAAAAGTGAGTTCCATAAAAGCGCTTTTATTATAAAAGTGTGTTCGTAATACGGGCCAATATTTCTATGCTGTTGAGGGTGCCAATCACATGTTACATTGCGGGGTTTCAAAGTTGTCATAGAGAAAATACTATAGTCACTTTTTTTGCTATTTGACATACATAGCTATTAGTACCGGTCACATTAAGTACTCAGATACACATAAAAAATACAAAAAATAGGTAAATTAGATAAACGTGACTTTACTGGAAAATATTTCCAAACATGAAATAATACAGAATTTTGAATTTTGGTTTGCATTTTTTATTTTCTTTCGAATAGCACTGCTCAAATGTTTTCATCACTGGTAGAGGTTAAGTTTCGTCAACCTGTCCTGAATAGTCTCTATGCGTATAAAAAATAAATTAAAAATCTGATGTGGCCAACACATAACCTCTCGCCAGATATTTTACCTGGTTGTACGCATAAAACGAAAAATATTTTTAAATAGAAAATACATATATTCATATCTCACTACAAAATAATTCTCACATATATTTGCAAAATCTATGGGATATTTTAAAATTAATTATGTACAATACATACATTTTCTTTATATTCAATATCCTGAAATTTTCTTTTTCTACTTTCCTTTTCTTTTTCTTTATATTCGTCATTTTTTCGCAATTTCCTTTTTTATTCTTTTTTACGTATATTCTTTTGCGTTGTTGACTTTTTTTTTATTTTCATAATCTTCATAATACTGTACAACTATTTTTGACAGAGGCATACAAATATTTTTGACAGTGACATTTATGTGTCAATTACAAACATTTGAATTTCTTGCCTTGTAGTAGTTTGATCTGAGATTTTTTACATCAAATTATTTTATATGCATTTCTTTATCTCTAAATCTATAGAAGATATAATAATGAATTTATATTTATCGAATAAAGAATTTAACGTTCTTTAATAGAAGTATTTACATAAATTTTCGATAAATAATATTTAGATGATTTTTTTCTTGTAACTACTACTTCCGGTTGTCCAATTGTTACCAAAACTGACTCGCCTCTTCCGATTATTGTTAGATTGAGGAATCCGTAGTTAAATATGTCTTAAGTCTTATAGTATTTGAGATATAGTGAATCCAACATCCACACACACATCCACACACACACACACACACACATACGGACATCATCGTAAAAATGTTATAATCGGATTCTAGGGACCTTAAAACGTGCTTATTCACTAAAATCTGGATATGCGATTTTTAGCATGAATACAATACCTCTCTTAGCGAGAGGTAAAAAGGGTGATAAATAATTGATATTTCATTTTATACTTTTTCATGTTTCTGATTTGCATAAACTACGTGCACACGAGTCGCCTTTTAAGTCAAGTAAAATAATTTTATTACGATAAAATAATAAAAATTTGTAAAATACTTTCTATAAAATTAAGTAGGAAATTAAAAATCCGTGGTTTTATGGCTCATTCAGAATGTAAGTATTAATAATTGCCGTCATACAAGATCATAAATTGCTGTCCAATTTATTAACAAGAAATCTCCAAAAATTTAAAACACACACGTTGTCAGTTGTCATTTCATCCTTACTTTATAACCCAATTAAAAAACAAAGAAAAGAGAATCTCGAAATGAAAAAGTTGAAGAATGTAGCAAATGCCGCTATGTTCACACCTTAAATATGACAGATCACACAGTTTAAAACACAAGTCTGAAATTATCTTTGGTTGAATCGCATGCAGTGATATTTACGCTGTCGTTTCTCGGCGGCCATGTAAGCCAGGCTTTATTGCCTTCTTTTTACTGGGGAGACACCTTGCGACAAATTTACAGGCGTAAAATAAAAACGATGAGATGGAACGTGTGTGGAGGTATAATAATTTGTCACACGCGCCAGCTAAGCAAGCCCAAATCATGCGCTTGTATGGACGAAATTACCAGACATAAGTTTATTTGTTTTCCCCAATGTTTTATTGTCAAGTCCCACAGACAACTGAGAAATCATTTATCAATTTGGAGGAAGACTAGGATTCCTTAAGATGCACACATTCAATTTTCTTCTGGAAAGATGTTACATATGCGGCATTTATACATTTTCTCTTCTAATTTGGCTTTAGCTGAGGATGTTTGTGATCGGTTGTGGTTCTCACAGTCATGGTTCAAATTCAAGAGAAATCAAACTTGGAAATTACTATATTATGTAAAAAAACGAGTAAAATTTATAAAATGAGTCACATACTATACTTTTTCTAAGATTGCAAATTAAGACAGCAGAAATAAAAAATACACTTTTTGTGTTAGTTATTTTTATTGAATGACGGCTGTCATCTCCAACAGCTACCTTCGGCACGTGCTTAATAAATCATTTGTTAGTGGAAAACATAGCTTCACGTCATGTCCAATAAAATAGAAGCTACAGTTCGTCAAATGAGCCTGTTTCACATTTTTCAAAAAGTATTTGAAATGAAAGTTTATGCAATATTTTTCTTATTAATAATTATTTTTTTAATAATTTGTCATTTTTGTAAATAATTAAACTTAAATATTGGCGCCAAAAATAGTCATGAAAAACAACCCCCCACTCCTGTGTCGTAGAAGCACATACATTACGTCATTCACAGCCAATAGAAAAACAGTTTTTCCATCACCTACGTTTATTTTTGTTATTTAGATAAATAAACGTGGGCGATAGTTTGTCACATGTTTTTAATTATTTAATTATCCTTTATAAATGAGTAATAAACTAATAATGGATAATACAGAATACACTCAAGCTAAGTCGGATAGTTTACCGAAAATCGGTAGCTGGATGGTGGCTTAATTTATATCAGAAAACGATTGTTTTACTGTTGCCAGAAATAAGTATGTTGAAGACAATGTAAAATAAAATGTAAAAATCCAACAATCAGCTCTCCGGCCTACTACTTCCAGCCACAATTTTCTTTTGTTCGCATCTTTTGGCATATTTATAAATTCAATAGTAGGTTTGCTCCTAGCTAATTTTTGCAAGATGATAATACGATGCTGTAAATTACTCATTTTATATTGAATTTTTTATTTTCTAATATGAACCAAATTCAAAAATTAGATACTTGTTTGACAACTTTGACAATATATTTTTCATAACACTTGTAACAAAACACAAAGAATTGACACTATAAAGGGACCAATTGGAACCGATGAAGATGTATGTGCTATGACGTAACATTCTGTTTCAGATCACGTAATTTTTAAAAAATATCCAACTTTCAAAAATTAATTGTAAAATATCTAATGAATATTTGGTGATATTTTCAAATTTGAGGCTATTTAAATAATGATATCTTTTTAAATTTAATATATGGAAGGCATATAAAAATTCTTGCAACAGCCGTATTGTGATTAAGATTTAGTTTAGCCAGTAAATAAATTGAACATGTCCAAAAACTCAAATTTTCAGGAATCTAAAAAATCTCATTTCTAAACTGTTCATTGCATGACTGGCAATTTTTCTTCGTTCATATAATAAGCAAAAAAATAACAAAGGGTTCAATTTGAAATTTTATTTTGTGGCTACATTATTTAGACCACCTCTAGTTAAAGTGCCAGTTAGTGATAACTGGAAGTTAAAACTATTGTTCGCATCGCTTCTAACCTTCAATTTAATTCTTAACTAAGGGTTAATAAACAGTCACTTTAATTAGAGCTTGTAGGATTGGGCCTTATTAAAATATAAAAAAAACAACTCGTGACTTGTTTGAATTTTGTAGAAACTTTGAAATCTATCCGATGAAATAAAATTGTAAATGTGAAAAAGGAAATGATGTTTAACAAACGCGTGCCTGAGTGTCTGGTCTCGAATATGGGTAACCGGGTTCGATCGCGACCGACGCCAAATATTTAGAATTTTAAATGGCTCAAAATTGACCCCTATGGTGCACTCTCCACGCCAGAAATGAGTGCCCGTGAGGTGACGCCTGGTAAACACCTGCACGGTACAAATATGCCATTTATCATTACCGATATCTGCATATACAAAGCAGATTGGCACACCCATCAATGGGTAATATGCCGTGTGATGATATATTTATTTTATTTTTATTTAACAAACAAATTGAGGTAAAGTTAGAACTTCTTTGGTTTTTCCAAAAATAAAAAGGAATTTTTTCAATCTTTTCTGTTAAGACGCGGTCTAGTTTGGTTCTTGTAGAAACACAAACCCTTATTTTTCGTGATGTATTTGGTTTTCATTAAAACCTTCTTCACAACGTGATGCGACCGGAATAAACCGATATGGCGCCTTCATGATTCAAAAATTTTAATAAATGGATTTGTGATCGATTCTTGTGGAAAACTTTCAATTTTACTTTAATAATATAACTATTGGTCAAAATCATGTTAGAATTAAAATCAAAATTTTATAGACTCTTAAAATTAGTGTCTGGTTGCAGAAACATTCATAAACTCTTTGTTTAATTAACGGATCAACAAAACGAACAAATGCAACGCGATTTTTTTGACAGCAAAGATTTAAATTTCATAATAACATTGAATCTGATTCGAATTTGTTCATTTTGATGGTCCGTTAATTAAATAAAGAGATAATGAACGATTTCTGCAACCGGGCATAGGGCTAGGAAAATAAAGTAATTTGATATCGATATTCGATAACAATTGGTATCCACAAAAAAAAATCGTTTATCGATAATAATTAACGATAAATAGTATCGATAAATTTTGATAATTATTGATAAATATCAAAACATTGATAAATATCGAAAAATAGCAATACTTTTGATATCACAAATTTTATCGATATTATCCATTTATCGATATTTAAGTAGATATTACAAAAAAGTCATATCAATGAAGAAAAATATCGATAATCGATATTGTTTCTAGCCGCAGTAACTATGTATTATGAAAAGGGTACCAATAGTAAAATAAATTATTTCTTTGTTTTAAAAAAAATAAAAGAAATTATTGAGAAATACGGTTATCAAGACAATGCTTACACCTGAAAACTTTTTGTTGTTTTGCTAGAATACGTCATAAAAAATATGACTTATTTAGTCTGCTAAGATATTTAATTCTGGTTATATTGTTTTATTATTATTATTTTTTATTAGGTTAGTATACTTAACATTTAAAAATATGTTATAACATATGGTGATATATTTTATTTTTATTGAAGTTATCAGTTTAATGATTATATATTTTTTAAATATATTTCCAATACGGCTCTGTTGGATTAAAGCTGTCCCCTGATCGTCTGGGTCTTGCTTTGCTGTACCCAGGCACGTTCTTTACAGGATCATAAATTCTAGCGCCCATAGATTCAGATTTGATAAAATATAAGGAATGGTGTTTTAGATGGCAGATAATAATATTAGTGGCTATTTTATTTACGATAAGTTTTGTTCTTGTACATGTCTTCTGTGTGGCGAGGTGTCTCCCTGTCCACCGATGAACACTTCGGTGTAATATGTGAGATTTATTAACTGCCTCATTTCACAACTAACAAAACGATGCTCTTTTTGGGAACATTCGACAAATTTATTGGTTAACAACAGAATTCTTTTAATTTCTACTGATTAGGATTAGATACATACTTAATTCTTTGATTAAGAAATTCTTTAAATTTATTTATAGCCTCTGCTAAAATATCATATTTAAATTAATTTCTCTCGGGTAACTTGAATGATTGTATAACATTACTTTAGGAATTTCAGGTATTACTAGAAACATTCAAGCAGCATTCTAGTAACATTTAGGAAAATACAGTACCTAATTCCTAAAATATATTAGCATGAGGATCAAAAAGTATGGGTATGTCAGGTTTCATTCTTATCGGACGCGTAGTTTGTGTTTGACAACTACATAATGACGAAGCATTTTGACTTATAGACATGTTCGGCGATTTTTTCAATAATTAATTTAAAAATTACGAAACAAAGAATTTGCATTAAAATTTGTGTTATAAAATGGTATAAAAATACAGTAAAGTGGTGCAAGTATCAGAGAAGGTTTTTGGGGAGGAAGCTTATGTTGAAACCAAAGATTTATGAATGGTACAAGTGTTTGCATAGGGCTATGAAGACGTGGAAGAAGGCGAGAGAGTCAAGCGTCTTAGCATGATGAAAATATGGCAATTATTGTGCTTAGTAATCGTAGAATTTCTTTAAGAGCATTAGTTGAGGAAGTGAGGAGGTTGATATTTCAAACGGCTCATGCGAAATAAATGTGGGCAAACAACTCATGGAATTTGCATCACGATAACGCACAAATATTCGTGATTTTGTTGCTAAAAGTAACAACCTTGTAATGTTGCAGCCACCGTATTTACCAGATATGGCCCTCTGTGAGTTGTTCCGCTTCTCAAAGATAAAAAGGATATTGAATGGGGTCCCCTGGCCGCGTGCCTGAGTGTCTGGTCGCGAATCTGGGGAACCGGGTTCGAACCCGACCGACGCCTAATATTTCGAATTTTAAATTGGCCCCTGTGGTGCACTCTCCACGCCAGCAATGGGTAATATGCCGTGATGATATATTTTATTTATTTATTTGAAAATGAAAAGACAACGTTGCGGTTTTGCGTTCATACAAGAGATAAAGGCAAAATCGCTGAAGGAGCTGTAGGCTATATATTGTTTCCTTTTTTAAATCAAATAGGTAGGTATATTATCTATTCCGGAATGCAACAATAGGTGCTATGCGCATGTAAACACTACATTTCTGAAAACTAATGTATTAATAAAGAAATTAACAAAATGAGAAATTGTTAAAAACTTCTACTTTCAATTAATTCAAAGATTTACAAATTACCCAAATTGCAATTAGTTCGCAATAAAAAATATACATATAACAAACTATGAATATTCATCTTATTATTATCGAAATTAGTTCGGACTGCCCCCCACCAGAAATAAAATCTAGTTGCACCATTGGTGTGCGCACATTAAGATCTCTAAAATTATGACTTTTTATAACGTTTCTATATTCTTTGTGCAAAATTACATATTGCTCAATAAATATTCCACTTTCTAATTCAAAGGAAATAAAGTTCAATATAATAGGCGTACAATTCAAGAAGACTTGTTTAGTAAAATTACAGAGTTGTTAACATTTATGTTATGCAAAGTACGTGCAGATAACGGTGACGATAATTCTAAGATTTACTAACAATATTCATATGGGATCAGAAATATTTCTATCATCCTAGTACATTTGAATACATGTATTATGATACGAGTTTACATGCATTACATGCACAGTAAACGGAATATTTTTGTTTGACATTTCAATAAAAGATTCAGCAGATAAGAATGTAGTTTCTATTACATTAAAATGAAATACAATAAATGTGTATCATTCATTTTATTCAATTACCATATCACATAATTGGTCTGTTAAATCTTTATTAATTTAATACTCATACTGAGATATTTGTATATTAAATTGGATTTGGAACTACAAAAATTAACAGAATAGCAAAATCAGTATCAACAAAGAAAATTTCCAACGCAACGCTTTTTTAAAAAAATATGTACCTACTGTATATCAATTGAGGAACTTTTGGCACAAACAACCATAATTCAAATATTGTAAATATAATTCACATACAGCGACACCTACTTTCAATGATTTGTGATTTGCTAAAACTTATTCTCGCAAAAAGTATCTTGATTAAAAGTTATTCATTTCAAAGTTTAAGCGTTTCTACAAAAACGTACTATAAAAATGACTAATTAATATGTAAATGCAAAAAAGGCACTAAAGTAATTCATTATACGACGATTTCATGTAAATGCAGTGTTGCCCACCTTATAATAATCATTGATTGCACATGTAAGATAATTTGGGCAAGTAGTAAATTTGTACGTAAAATGACAAAAAATATGTGCAAGAAGAAAGAACTAAATAATTTCGATGACAGATATGTAAACAAAATCTATAAAATAAATATTTCGATTTCAAATAAAATTTAATATGCACTGAAGTTCCTTTTTCACACTCATATGGTCTATTTTACTAAGCAAATAAATTCCATTTTCGTGATAAAAAAATATAACTTCAGTGCCTTGATACTTATAACTATTACCAAAAAATTGAAATTAAAAATTATTTAATAATGTTGGGATATCACAGCACCAATATTGCGGTAACTTCATATGCTTGAGTCAGTGCAAATGCTCTGTTGATGATTTGTGACTTATTTTATACACGCGTAACGTGATGTTAATATAAAAAATATAAGTAAGTGAAATTTATAAATTTTATTCAGAATATCAGTTAGGGGAACGAAGTTCAATTGTTCTCCTTTTATTCCATATATTCAATCTAATTTCTTTGCCATTCATAGTTTTGTCTCGCAATAATAGTATCTTTCTTTTGAGTTTATCACAAGCATTTGGCTATTTAGCATTTCTCAAAAACTTTATTTTATTAATTTCTTTTATTTTAATTTTAAACTAAAACAGCATCGATATTTTCTTCCAAAAATTGCTCTATTTTAATGACTACCACCATCCTATTTGTCGCATTTCCCATCCGTCGTATTCTACTTCCTACTATTATTTCCATTGTTGTGTAGTTTCTACATCTTTACTATCCCTTTTCTATTGCTATACTCAAACAGTTGTAGTGAAGTAAAGAATACAGCATACCGCATGTTCTACAACAAACATCCCACGCAGAACACAAAAGGACGTGTGTTAAGAGCGTGAAGTATTGAAGAGGTACGGTAGCAAATGCATTGTGTAGCGTGTAAGAGGATTACACTATTACAGGATGGCGCAACAGTAGGTGGATGCAACGAGATGGCTCTCATATAATTAAAAGAAATTTGGATTGATGCAAAATAAGCATGCAACAGAAATTGTGCAATAAAATAAGAATTTGAAAACAAAAAGAAATTTATAAGTTAAGATAGATATTTTAAAATAAAAAGAAGATAGGTAATAAGAAAAATCTGTGTCCAAAACATTCTCTCGTCAATTCCATATTATTATTTTACTTTTTTTGTAAAAAAAATATTCCTAGAACGTATTATATTAAAAATGATTTATTATATATGTATAAATTACACTGATTTTTGACTAAAATTTATCTGTCAATTTCAAACATTTCTATTTCCTACAGAACAGGCTGCAAAATTTATTACATCTCGAAACAAATAGAAGACATACAGAATGTAAATGAAATAGATAGAGAATGAATTTTGTTCTTTAATAATTGTATCTAATAAAATAAATGAAAATAGTTATTTATGCAACAAGAGTGTAAACACAAGTCTTGTGACATGAAGTCAAGTATATCGAAAATTATTAACCGAATGTCATAAAGCTTGTTTACACTTGTGTTGCAAACAAGATGTTTTCTACAAATCATGTAAAGTGGGCTTTTTAATGTTTGTTTTTAGCATTAAAAATGTCATTTTATGATACCAGTGTTAAAAGTGACAGATCATTGTTACTTTTGACACTAGTGTTAAAAGGGAATGTCAAAAGATTATTAGAAATACAAATTTGAGTTAAAAAATAGTGTTTGTAGAAAAAAATAGTGTATGATATACGTGTTAAAAGTGATTTTATTTTGTTCGAAGGTTTGGATCACTCCGCTTCACGTCGTGTTCCAAACTTCCTTCTCACAAAATAAAATGTCACTTTTAACACTTATATCATAAATAAATATTTTATACGGCATTAAATAACATTCCTGAAAAAAATTAGAAATTTGACAGACAAGCAGACAATAATTTGAACACACCAAATTACAAGTTCACATTTGACAAATAACAGATCTGAAGTTGAAAACTGCAATACTCAGTCAGTATTACCAACATGAATGTACAGAAAATACTAAATTTATTTAAGACAACTTAAATGCTACACGTGTCACGTGACGTGTATTGATGGTGGTAGCTCTGTAATGTGTAATAGCTATTAACATACCTAGGAATGTTATGTACATCATAACTGCCGCAGATGTAAGTTTGAAATCCGAACTCATAGAGCGAGGATTTTAAGTCATCTAAGGCTTGTTATGATTCATAACATCCGTGGTTTGTTCAATAGTTTATCGGTTTCAGAAAGTTAAGACATTATTGATAAATAACATTTTTGAAATTCTCTCATTAATTCTACTTTCAGATTGCTATGGTTAACAGAACAATTATTTTCACATATGTCAGTATGACAAATATTCAAATTATGTGCTTTAATCCTCCTGTTTGTTACTTTAGAATAAAGTAGACCGTATTTATAACGATAGGCTAACGTTATATGTATTAATGAAGAGCATTATATTTTCATTTTATTTTATTTTCATTTTGTAGACCGTTGTTGACAAGTCAGTATGGTAATAATATTACAATACAGATACAGTTTTACTTAGTTACTAGCCTACTTTTGTACATGTAAACATAGGGTTAATATCCTGAAACCGGTAAAGTTAATAAAAGACAAAATTCGTTTACTTTACAAAAGGATATTTACACGTGTAAGAAAAACTTAAAGTTTTGTAAAATATTACTTTCGGTTGACCTATTATTACCAAAAACTAAATAGATTTTCTCCTTAATGTAAAAAACTTGAAAACGTTAAAATCAAAATATAGGTACCTCAAAATGTGCTTATGCATCAACATCTCGATATGCGATTTTACACAAACAACTTTTGTAGCTGTGACGTATGCACGCATTTTATCACCCTTTAAATTATATGACGATATCTTCATCATTGTTTTAATTCATTTTCGTAATAAAATTGTAAGTTTTTCCAACTATTATTATCATAGCCCTGATGATGGTTTATTAACCGAAACGTCGGAATGAGAATTTAATAAAATCATTTAACCAACACTGCATCTTCAATAGTTTTTCTTCCCAACATCATACCAACATACAAGAAATACCAGTAACTACACCCAAAGAAATTTTGCTTTAATACTTATGGAATTGCAGGTTAAATCAAATATTTTTGCTTTCAAAAAGGCTCCAACAAAGTTTATATTTGATTTAAAAGTATCCTTGCTTTCAACCTTCTTTTAGGATTTTGAGACAAAAGTAAATACTATTATATCAAAAGTGAATTTGTTAAGAGTATTATATTCTTTTTTAAATCACCTCGTATTTAATTGAAATATATTCAATTTCGAATTAAAAACGTATGATTTCAGAACAATGTTTTTAAAACATTAACCCAAATAATCAAAGCAATAAAATTAAAAGCTGTTAGTATTCAATTTGAAAAATATTTATATCATTTAAATTATGCTATTTTCAAATTATTATTTTTATTTATTTGAAATAAAAATCTTAATTTAACCTGAGGAATTTTTAAAATTAAAGTTCCTTAATTTATACTCAATACTCTTGTTTTATTTTAATAACTATACAATAATTAACAAAACATGTTTGAAAATAATTCATTCTGATTTCTGTAATGGAAAAGAAAACTTATTTCTAACAAGATAATTCTATATACAACAATAAATACAATAATTATTAACAAAACATATGTTAAGTGGATCTTAAGTCTAAATGAATTTAATTTTTACAACATATTTGTAACTTGTAATTTTATAAGTATATTTGGAAATACATACCACAATTTCTTTTTTACTTAAACGTATAAAGTGGTTGTGATTTAAGTTGATAATAATTATTGATTAACAATTATTGTAGCTTTGTAGTCAGCTAAAAGTTTCATCTGCATACATCCTTTGCAGAACTAGTAATAAAAATATAGTAAATAAACATAATAGTATCTTAAAAGTAACAATATTAATAATAATACATACTTTCCAAAGATTCATTTAAATATCTTAAAATCGAAATTCGAGTAAGGAATCAATTCCTTCAGATCCAAGCTGTTTAAGTGACGCAGAATGCAGAGTCTACAATTAGTTGTTTTCCTAAGAACAAATAATATTATACGTTTCATTTCGAATGTATATTTCCTAAAACTATTATGTTCAATATTCTTACCTTCAATGTATAGATAAACATCCTCAATTTTGTTATCTTTAAGGTAATTACCTATACAATTCTATTTCTTTAATAATATTTTCTGTGTTTGCTATGCGTATAATTAATATTACTGCTATACTTTCAGCGCATTTCTCACCACACATAAAACTGACTATGACGATCGTTGTATGCCTGTGCAGTCAAAAATCGGCAACTAGTTAGTAAAAATTTAGTACTTTTAATATAAAATTGTTTGTAAATTAATTTAAAATTAAACATATTAACGTAAAAGTAAATATTTTAAAATGAAAGTAATAATTTTTGTTTATAAAGTTATTTTTACATTTAAAATCATCAATATTTTGAAGAAAACACATTTTACATTGATTTTAACAAAATGTTTATTTGTATTAAAAAATTATTTTTACTTTCAATCCAAAATCTCAATTTTTGAACACAAATGAATTAAGTTTTTATCTAAACAGTATTAATTTTATACCAAAAGTATAATTTTATTTTAAGCAAATTTTATTCAAAACAAAAGTAGAAACATTTAAGTTAAAAATATATAATAATCTACGAAAAGTATATTAGTTTTAAAATAAAATTATAATAGTTTTAAAATTAAAAGTAAGATTTCAAAGTAGCGTTTTTTAATTTTACCTGCAATTTATTTAAGTTGAAAGTAATTCTTTTCATTTTGGATGTTTTTAGAAACGAAAGTAATTTTTGTTGTAAATAAAACATATTTTTTTGAGTGTATCAATATTATAAATTGGAAAAAGTGAAATATTGTTATTGTATACAAAATATAAGACGCTAAACGTGTAACGCATGCAGATTGTAGTAGAAATAGGAATCTATTCATTCAGACAGATGTTTGAAATGCTCTTGAACCTGTCTTAAACGTTTTGAGATAAGCAAAATCTGTCAACATTGTTCTATCTCAGCAAGATTACTTGATGTGTTTTAATTATGAAATAAAAGGGTTTTAATGCATTGTATGTAAATGCGATTAGGATAATTAGGAATGTGGATCTGGAGGTTCAACAGGCAAAGCTGCATTCTTCCTTCTTCGTCACTTCACATCGCGTCAGTGCTTCCAACTGGAGTAATCCGCTACTCTGATGGCTTTAAACCTCCACTAAGTATAAACATTGATTGTACCATGATAAAAAAGTAAAAACTTTTGACAAACTATTTTCTGTTTGTTTTGGGACTGATATCCCTAGGTTTAGACAATAGTATATTAAAGAACGTGTTTTATAAGACATGTTTTTTTCGCACGCGTCAAAATTTAGAAAACGAGCGTTATCGAGTTTTCTAATTGACAAGTGCAAAAGAAAGTCTTATAAAATGAGTTATTTATACTATTTTTTATATTTTGCGCCTTCTACAATAACATTTACTTATTCAATTTGTGATTATATTTGAAACCATTTGTACATTTTCATGTAAATAATCTTCCCTAAATAAAAAAAAATAATAATAATTTCGACATTATATTATTAAAAAGAATTGTCAATTAACTAAAAATAAATTAGGTAAAAATGGGTTAAAGAAACGTCATCTAGTACCAACTGTCTAAAACAAAAAATTGTGTATCGTAATGACTTCATTATGAACGCAAAATATAAAAAATCATTTTTTTACTATTAGCTCTAGTAATCTATACAATATTTACAAGAAATTTAGGATTTATTACTATTCTACCGTAATAGCTTTTGACATGAAATAATTGTTTACCTACTATTTAGAATCAATCAGAAAATTTAGTACTCATTAATTACTAATTAATTACCTACAAACCAAAGTTATCACGGTTGTTTTTTTAAAAAATAAATAGGGTTGTGCCAGGTTATGCGTTAAGCACAATCGCAAAAAATACAATATAAACATCAAACACCATGTTACCAATTAATTACTAACTAATTTTTAAATAATTCATCAAATAATTCCTCTGTCTCTGTTTTGACCATTACATTGTGCAGGGGGAGAACACATACAACATACTTTTTAACCATTAGACATGTTAGGTAAACAAATTCGTGAAAAAATATCGTAACTCAATTATCAATATTGTTTAATTGCATATACATTTTAGGATACATTAATCGGTCAGTCAATGTAGAAAACGACTGACCAATCACTACACTTCAAAACTGCATTAGAACTGGTTGTGCTCGAGTAATTAATTCTGAACTTGATTTTCGATATTGATTTATCTATTAATGCACTATAAAATACATAACAATTGGTTGTGTTCAAGTAATCAAATCGAAACTTGTTTTGGTTGTTCGACTAATTATATCACAAATTGCATCACAACTGGTTGTGCTCGAGTAAAATTAGAAACTTGTGATTTGATGTTGGTTGATCGAATGTTACACAAACTACATTTCAGGTGCTCGTGTTCGACTAGTCAATTCGAAATTTCAGATTTGATATTGATTAATCGATTAATGCACTTCAAAGTGTATTACAACTGGTTGTACCTACTTCAATACCTAATCAATTCGAAATTTGAGTTTCGATATTGATAATCGACTAATGCAGTTAGCAGTGCATTAGAACTGGTTGTGCTCGAGTAGTTAATTCAACACTTGCGTTTCGATATTGATTAATCAACTGATGCACTTATAAGTGTATTGAAACTGGTTGTGCTTGAGTAAAAAATTCAACACTAGACTTTCGATATTGATTAATGTATCTTAAATGCATATGCAATTGAACTATATTGAAAATTGAGTTACGATATTGTTTCACGAATTGGATTAACAATTTATTATTGTCTAATGGTTAAAAACTAGTGATCTCCCCCTTCTTAGTGCAATGGTCAAAACAGCGATAGAAAAATTATTTGACCAATTATTTAATAATTAATAGGTTATTAATTATTCATTAATTAGTAATTAATTGATAGTATGGTGTTTGATATTTTTATATTGTATCTTTTTCAGTTGTGCTAGCTTCACACATAAGCTTATGTATTTTTTAAAAAACAACCGTAATAAATTTCGTGTTATTGTGTCGGGATGGTCTTGCCAGCTTCACGTACCTATAAATGCTATACTAATAAACACTAGGTACAAAAATTTTCAATGAAGAGAACGCCATATCGAAGAAAAATAGAGGAGTCTGCAGTACTCCAGTATACCATAGAAATACAGTGATTGTGAATGTATGAATACAATTTATAATAAACACATTTTTAAATATTCGTAAACAAAAATTTGTATTAAATATTAATAGGAAAGTCTGTTTAGTTTTTCATAGCAATTATTTCACCGAAAGTAGTACTTTACTTAAAGCTCTAAGTTTTCCGATATAACTTATGCATCAAACGTTAAAGGGTAATATAATTTACCGGTTTCAGGATATTAATGCATTGCTTACATGTACAAAAGTAAGCTGGTAACTAAGTATGTAGTGTACTTGAATATCTTGATAACAAAAAACCAGTTTCCACCATTTATTTTGATCTAACAAAAGCCTTTGACACAATAAACCATAATTTACTTTTCAATAAACTTTACATGTATGGTATTAGAGGAGTAACTCTTTCCTGGTTACAATCGTACTTAACTGATAGATTACAGGTAGTATCAATTAATGTAGACAACAAAAGACATACTTCTCAAGCCGAACCTGTAATACACGGTGTACCACAAGGTAGTACTTTAGGGCCACTTCTTTTTATATTATTCATTAATGATCTACCTTCTTCATTAAACAATACCGATGTCTGTCTTTTTGCTGATTACACCTCAGTAACTATTTCCGCTCCTTCTATCCCTCTTTTAAATTCTAAATTACAGGAGAGCATTGACGCTATGGATAACTGGTGTAAAACTAATGGTGTTGTGCTTAATGCGAGTAAGACAAACCTAATTCAATTTCAATTACGAGGGTCTGAATTCAACATTGCTGCGTGCATCGCAAATGTTTCTGTGACGCCGGTTACCTCTACAAAAGTACTCGGTTTGCACGTTGCATACAACCTATCTTGGGTTGAACATACGCAGATACTATGCAAACGACTTCACATCACCTGTTTCGTCATTAGAAATCTTACAACCTGCGTTAGTCTGGATATTCTAAAACTTTTTTATTATGGTCAAGTTTATTCTATTTTATGTTATTGTATAATCTGTTGGGGAAACTCGACACATGCAGCTTCCGTTTTTAAAGCACAAAAATGTATAATTAGAGCAATGGTTGGCGTTAAATCTAGCACCTCCTGCAGAGGTTTATTCAAAAGCCTCCAAATCCTCCCCCTCCCTTGCATCTATATCCTGTCGTGTGTAATGTTTGTTAAACGCAACCCTTCACTATTCACCGTATCCAATGGACACTATGACACAAGACAAAAAAACAATCTTTCCATTCCGAAACACAAAAGTCAAAATTTTCATAATAATGTTTCATATATGCCCATCAAAATTTACAACCATTTATCCTCGCGTTTAAAAGCAATTCGGAGCAATAAAATTTTTAAAACAGCAGTCAAAGTCATCCTTATGGAAAATATTTTTTATTCAATAGACGAATTTTTTAACTATACAATTATTTAAGTTTTTATCATTGTTTTAATTGTGATTCTAATTTTGTCATGTCGTAAAAATGTAAGATATCTTTGTTGTCTTGTAGTAATTAATTCCACGATTTATTTAAAATTTATAACATTTATTATCTATATTTGTAATACTTCTTCCTGTTTGACATGCCATTTGTACCACTCTGTACTGTTAAGGTTAATAAATAAATAAATAAATAAATAAATAAAGTAATAACTGAGTCTGTACGGTAATATTGTTACTATACTCACTTGTCAACAACAGTCTACAAAATGAATACCTGTAAAATAAAATGGAAATAATGCTCTTCATTAATACATAAAGATAACGTTAGTGTATCGTTCTATATACGATTTACTTTATTCTAAAATAATAAGAATGAAGAATAAACAATATAATTTGAATATTTGTCATATTGACATATGTCAAAAAAATTGTTCTGTTAATCATAGCATTCTGAGAGTATTTCAAAAAATATTATTTATTAATATTGTTTTCATTTTCTGGAACCGATAAACTATTGAACAAACCATGGATGTTATAAATCATAACAAGCCTTAGATGTCTTAAAATCCTCGCTCTACGAGCTCGGATTTCAAACCGCCATCTGCGGCAGTTATGATATACATAACATTCCTAGGTATGTTAATAGCTATTAATATATTTAAAAAAAGATTTTTTTTTGAAATTCGCAAAAATAAAAGCAATTTATTTGAAATGAACATTTTTTGTACAACTGAATTCCTATACTTCTGTAATAAAACCATAATTAATATAATTATTAAACTTTGCGTATTGTTTGAAAACAAATTAAAATATTAGATTTTTACTGAGAAAGAAAGCAAGAAATATTAAATTATAATACCAAACCACAGGTACAAAATTGTTTACTTCAAATAAACTGCACTTATTTCAGTTTTTTTAATAGAATTATATATCAAATTACCCGTTACTGATAAGTTATGAAACAGGCAGAACATATCATTTATATTCTTTATTATATTTTCCATGAATTTAAAGATACAAATATATATATATATATATATATATATATATATATATATATATATATATGAAATAAGAATTCGAAGGATATACATTTGACAAATTCAAATATTTGTAATTGACATATAAAAGTTAATTTAAAAAAATTAAGTACGCGACATACATAATTTGACTAGAGATAAATGTGTGATATGTCTGAGAAACAATATTTAATTTTTGTATGGGTACTATAAACACTGGAGAGGAATTTTAGTTTTTAAAATTTTGAATATGAATAATCTAAGTGAAATAGATGTATGACATTTTGAAAAGGCCAATAACATTAGTTCGTTATATAAAATTATTTCGTCAATTTATCCGTTCATGAGGCCGTCCCCAGATCATTAACAAGCATCTCCTCTCGTATTAATCAACTCCATTTTCCTATAGCTCAGATTGTTTGAAAAGTGAGCTAGTGAAAAGGAAAAATTGTCCATCATTTTTCAAGTATTTTTAGTTGCACTAGTAGTTCTAGTTTTATATTTAGATGTAACTATAAACATATGGCGTAATATACAACTGAACATATGAATGGAATGAAAGAATAGTGAGTAAAAAATATGAAATTATGGATCGTATGACAAAGTGCTCTGATTTTGAATTGTGGTACTGGCGGAATTTGATACACCATAATCCTGTTGGCCACTTTATTGAGTAACACATTTTATTTTTAACATGAATGCGTTCTAAAAACTGTTCTGTTATCGCCTATGCCGAATGTCGATAATTTGGTAACATTCAACTTTTGGCAATAGTAATTGGTATACACATAATTCTCAATATAAAATAAAGTAAAATAGTTTATCTGTAACCAAATGAAATGTAAACATATATGTACAATTTTTTAATTAGGTACAAAGATACATTTTATTTGATTATAATGTTTTTGTTTTAAAAACGGCCAATTGCAGTACATAGAAAAAAATGTTCAATGTGTTAATATGTCCTTATGTACCTTAGTGATAAAAAGGTCATTGTCCAAAATTGTCGAATTTGAGTTTTATACATCAATGAAAAAAAAATTATAAAAATGTGACTTAATTTTACACTGTTGATTAATTAGTGAATATGATTAAAATAAAGCTTTAATACTTTGAAAAATTATTTCATATACACAGTATAAGAGTTTAAAAATTTAAAAAATCTGATGCGGCCAACATCACACCTCCCGCTATTTAATTTTTATCAATTTAAATATACATACATATTTAGATATTGCGGAAACTGTATTAAGATCCATTCCATATAACTATGGTTCTATTTACTATTTTCTTTTTAAAACCTTACTATTGTTAATTTGAAATGATTAGTTCTTTGACATTTATCTGTGAGTTACATACATTTGAGACATGAACTGTGTAACCAAGGAGTTTTGCTTGTTTAAAGTGTAGGCTCCGGGATTAAAATTATAGATATAATTTTATAAATTTACCCATAAAATATATAAACAAAGTATTTATGCAAATTTGTACAAAATCACTTTTGAGCTTCAAGTAAAGTGCCATTTCCGGTTATCTAATATACACCAAAATCTAATGGCCTTTCCCCATAGAATAAGGTACAAGGTTTCAAAGTTTTCTGAATGATATTATTTGAGTTAGAGTGGAGGATACGTACATAAACACACACGCACGCACATACAGGCACACAAATAGGCGCGCGCGCGCACACACACATGAAAATGTTAAAATTGGACCTTAAAACGTGGCCATTTACCAAAATCTCGATATGCGATTTTTAGCACGATCCCTATACCTTCCTTACCAAGGGTAGCGGGAGGTGAAAAACAATTACGTGCAACACTGGTTTAACACTCAGCTATGTTTGTATACAAATTGAAATAAATTTTTGATAGGAATAACCTTTTCTTTATAAAATTATTTTCATGTTACTTTTTCTGTCGTATTTCTAAAATAAAAATAAATATTTCTTATAAAAATTACTTGTGCGGTATAATATTGTTGAAATTAAGTTCCGTAAATTAAATTTGTTGATATTTTTTTTACTGGAGTTTTGCAGAATGTAATTATGAATTTAATATGGGAATGTATAGTCTTGTAAAATTTTAAAACAGTTTAAAAATTCACAAATTATTGACCTTTACTGTTTTTAATTACATTTTTGCATGTACCATTACAATAATTATTCCACTTTTCAATATATTATTGGTAGCAGATTAATTAGCATGCGCCACATTTGCAGTATTTTACTAAAAATTGCCTATCCCAAATAGTAAAATAGCATTTTTTGTTGCTTTTCGTAATATTTTATTTTCAAGAATTTTCTAAAAATGTAAAATTAGTTGATACAAATTCATATATACAAACTATCTACTTTACAGGATTTTTAAACACCTATTTCTCACTTCTTTTGCTATGTCTCGTGCAATTCTGAACAAGCCATTTTTAATTTTGACGTTTTCAAAAAACGCTATAAAGTTGTAAGACATTCCCATTAAATTGTGTCGCTATATATCCCGTACTGCATTTTTATTTTCCTCCGGCGTGGTTTTTGTTGGGGGCCTTTTGTTTTTTGGAGAAGTCGCGGTTGCTATGGAATGTCGTATGGGTGGTTTCGACGGTTCACCGCATGGTTGTCGCTGTAACACTGAATAACCGATGTGTAATTAATTAAGGTGCTTTTTATAGACCTTTTATTATGAATTTGTTAACAGTTAATTAACTATGGACAATAAAAGTTCTAAGCTTACTTACTAATGATTTTGTTCTTTTATTCATTAGCATTTTTTATTTATTTGTTTTTTTAATGTTAGAAAGATATAACAGAATGCAATTAATTCAAACATAAATATAACCTAATTAACTTTTTTGTAAAATTTGCCAACATAATTAAAAACTGCTATTGCTTCAAATTTATTGCACAATATGGTCTGTTTCTTTTACCTTGCGCACCACAAATCACATGATTTGTATTCTGTGGTTTTAGTGAAAATAAAAAAAATTATTTAGAAATTTAAATTTATTGAAATGAAGCAACTCTATTTGTATATTATTTTTAATCATTGTGGAAATAAAAATTAGGTTTTCCACCATAATAATATAGCTATTAAAAAATTGGTCATTTATATTAAAACTATAGACCTTAAACTATATGAAAGGACTATTAAAGTTTAAACACACTACACATATACTTTATTCCAAATTCTTACTACTTTCAAAACGTCTACTACCAGCTTTTTGAAATTCGGGATCCATATTTTTAGAAAATGAATCAATAAAATTTCCAATCAACGAAATAAAATGAAATAATACTTGTCTGAATTCATGATGCCACGCCAGGGAGAAACCTTGTGTATTTGTACGGAAATGAATGTGATTTTGAATGACATAGGCATCCAGTGGCAATCAAACTAGAACTATAAGATACAGACGTAATTTTTATTTATACGAATAACAAATAAGACTTGAAAACTACAGCTCGCTTTTAATTTAGATAAAGTACAAACCTCATTGAAGAGAGGAAATAAAAGGAATATACGAATAAAAGTAAGTATTTTCTATATAAATTGTATGAGCAACGTTATGATTATTTTTTTTTGGGTAATTATAACCATTTATTTTCCTAATTCTTTTCCTTAGTTTAGTTTGGTAGTCTTAGCTCTTCCAGAATTTATGCTATAGGCAAGGTGTATGTTTAGCTGCATGGACCATGGACAATATTGTGTGTGTTATGTGTCAGCGTGGTTACTAATCTCCGTCGGGACAAGGGTACATGCATTCCGGCGCGATAGCATCAGTGTCCCGTGGCCGGACCTCAACAGCAACGCAGAGACAAATCGACACCAGCTCACACACCGATCAGCCAAAGAAAGACAAATGGAAGACTACGAATAACTGAGTAATGAAGATGAAGACAGGAGTAATTAGAAGAAAACGCGAATATTAATCAGTAGGGTATTGCTAAATCAAAAAGTAATGGAATGGTAATCTCCAACGAAAATGTTTCACAACATAACCTAGCCTAGTAGGTTATTATGCAGTTTGTGGTTTGTTTAAAAAATAAATAAAATAAATAAATAGATATATCATCACGGCATATTACCCATTGTTGGGTGTGCCAATCTGCTGAAAAAATAACAAATAAATTGCGGTCTTCTTAAGTTTAGATTAAATCCAAAACGTTTTGGATGTTTTTGTTTTTACTTACTGAGCATTTTCGCTCTTGAAGCCTATAATACAGGATGTTCACTTTAAATGAACCACCATTGCTATGTTCAAAACTGTTACAAAGACAGTTAAATGGGCAAACAATTTCTATTTTACAAGACAAATTTAAAGAAAAGAAAAATGATTTCTATCGACCAGTGGTTCTCAAAATACGGAAGCTAACTTTTTTGTTTTACATAGGAACATATATTTTTTATTTGTTGTTTCGTCAGAGAATTTAATTCTGAATTCAACTATATAATATTTTCATATCCTCACAACGATTTCTTTGAGATAAGTTTAGGTATATAAAGTTTTATATCAATTTGTCAGAGTGCCACGAATTGAAAAAATGAATATGAGTTAATTTTTTTACATAGAATTAGAATGCCGTTATAGTAATTAACGTATCAAGGGTGTTATAAGGATAATGGCGCCTGAGGTCAACAGTGTACTTTTCGAGGGCTTCTAGCCCGCGATGTGTACGTTGACCGAAGGCATTATTGTTCGGTTAACTTCCGTGGTGCGTTCAACGTCTAACGTCCGACTATATTTTTTTAATATTCTACGGATTACGGATCAGAAAGTTTTCATAAAATTTACGTAGTAGGCAAGCTATGAATGCTTCTGCTTGTTTTTGAGGCATTATTATTATTATCAGGGCATTCTAATTTTATATTAACAATTTAACATCTATTCATTTTTTCCATTCGTGGAACTTTGATTAGTGATTATAGTCTTATTCTAATCAAATTAATATAAAATTTATACGAATTGTTGTTGTATAAGGATATAAAAATATTATATTGTTAAATTCAGAATTAAATTATCATATTTTGAGAACCACTGAACGAAAAATTATAATTTTCCGTTCTTTAAATTTGTCTTCTAAATTAGAAATTGTTTGCCCATTTGACCGTTTGCATAGCTCTGAGGATGTGAAAATTTTTCGTTGGAGATAAAACTCACGCCCTCATCAATATGTGTTTGTTAGTATTCTAATCATGTTAACGTAACATAACCTAACGCAAAAAATATTATGTAATTTAGTTCTTTGTTCATTTTGAATTCATCCACAATGCATTGTGGTTATGTGTTTCGCTTACTGAGAGTTTTCGGTCATGGAGTCTATTATTGTACATATACGTTATAATAAAACTAACGATTTTCTTTTTAAATTTAATCCATAAACATAAGGTGCGTTCGGTAAATCATACATAGTTGGAGTATATACGGAGCGGTGTTAGAGTGGAGAGGGAGTAACGCTGGGGTTGGAGTGTATCGAGGAAACAAGAGTAGTTAAAATTTTGGTGCACGAATAGAATACAATCTGATGTACTGCTAAAAAAATGAATCATTCAAAAATTATTTAGTTTGCAAAAGAATTATTTTTAAATTATTCTGAAGAAAGTATGATAGAAAAACTAGAAAATTCTTCACTTAATTCAATGATAAGACTAGTACATTCTTCATTTGCATTCGTATTTGTGATATAACACTCATCTGTATTATTAATTACACTTACATAGAAAATAGGCGATCATATTCTCTTGAAATTAATAAAATTTAAGGTTAAACACTCAAAACGTAAAATTTCCGTGTATTCACTCCATGTACGCTTGTATTTCGAGATTGGGCTTATGAAGTTAACACATTTCACTCCACTTCACACAATTACCGAACGATGCTGGGAGTGCGTAGAGTGAAAAGTGTGAATAGATCTCATTTACCGAACGCACTTATAAAAGCCTTAATTTATACTTTTATTTACATAAAAAAAAAATCCGGGACGACGTTCAAGACTGTTTCGATTGCACGTAAAGTATAGTACAGACTTAGTAGGGAAAAGTCTGCTGATTCTGTATTGGAAAAATGTAGCAAAAATTGAAACGACTGGTCTTGTCTTGAATAATTTCTACCAGTGTCGATAAACTACACAAAAATCTGTTACTGATATGTTGAGAACAGCACAATGAACACAATGCAAAATTTGCTAATGCTTCAGTACATTATCGAGTGAGTGTCTTTGAAATTCAAAACTTTTTGAGATTTGTAAAATATAATAATTATTATACAAAAAATGTACTGTAAATATTTAAATAGGTAGTACATCTAAGATGATTACTTTTTAAATTTTTTAATATCAAAATACTACCCGTCAGTCTTTTCTGGGACAGTATATCACATTCCCATTAGTTTTATTAGAAGTCTGGCACGATGATGTATATAAATCTATACAATATTATTGGTAAGGTAGAACAAATAAGAATATTATTACAGTATCGCGCTATACAATAAAATTATGTGATACGGCGGGAAACATTTAGTCATTTACGAGTAGTACAGAGAAGAATATTGCACATTTTCAATTGTGAACATTGAAAAGACTAAATGGCCGGTTTCAGAAACATTCATCAATTTATTGTTTCATTAGTTAACGGGTCATCAAAACGAAAAAAAATGTAAATAATCAAAGAATTGATGAACGTTTCCGCAACCGGGCATCAACATGCTGTTGCTATTTTATCCATATACCGGATGCTGACTCGAAATTTTAGGTAAAAAAAGCTTCAGATTAAAGTTGTAGAGAATAAAATTTCATATCTGAATAAATAAGTAAAATTAATTTTACATGCTTTGTAAATGTAAACAAAAATGTCGAAAATCACCTGAGTAAATAGCGGCAGCCATGGAATTGGGACAAAATAATTAACAAATATCTAACGGTTTATCTGCCAAAGTTGGTTAATTTATTTTTATTTGGTATTATCTCTAATTTCTGTTTCAGTGTACCTATTAATTTAAATTGCTAAATGTTCATTTGAAAAATAAACTAACCTAACTTGACAGATAAACCGTTAGACATTTGTTAATTTTTGTCTCAATTCTATGCTTATTGCTATTTTGCAGATGATTTTCGATATCTTTATAGTCAATTTCTGTCGTTACAAAGTAAAATAATTTTACTTATTTGTTTCACATGTAGAATTTTATTCTCTACAACTTTTATTTGAAGTTTCTTTACCTAAAATAATTAGGGAAACAGGAAACTACGAAAGTTACTTGCTTTCTCCTGCTTTCGTTGGCCTTTGATTACTCAAGTTAGCAATGAATAATACGAGCAATCCGTGATAATATATGTAGGTATGTACTAATATTTCAAAAATGTTAAAAGAATTTTGTGGCCAGAAAGTTGTGTTTATTTCTGTATATTGTAAATCTCTTCACTAAATAATGACAGTACGCGAGGGAAAAGTTTTGTTAAATAATAATAATATTTATCAAGAATTATTAACTTCATTTACGTATTTCTATAAATTGGTATCGATATCGAAAATGTTATGGATGGTACTGAAGTTTTACCGTTTAGTTATTTAATTATTGTAAAATATGTGAATTCGAGCTCATTATGACGATAACCAAATATTATTGCCACTAATTTTATATTATATTAGAACACATCCAAGTAGCGAATTGTACTTGCAGTTATATTTCGAGTACCCAGAATAATTGGCGTGGTAAAGTGTGACGTTAAAAAGAATAAAATTTTATGTAAGTATAAAAAGATTTATAAATGCAAATGAAGCAAAAAAGCTGGCGAGTATTTCTTGTGTGGTTTGGTGCCACCCTAGTTGACAAATCAGAGTCGGATTATTAAAATTTCACCTTGAGAGCAGATTCTTGTCAGCTGACTGACAGGCCCTTTACATATCATCTCAACTATTTCAAACATTACGGCCATGTATTCATATATAATTTGGACATTTTTTTCTTCATTATAATACCTTTGTGTTTAATATGGAAATTGTTATGCAAATATAAAATTTTATCGTGATATTTTCCCCTATGTTTTAGTTAGCCTAACACTTCTGCAGAGAAAAAAGCATGTATTTCACATACAAAATGCACTTTAATGATGAAAGGATTTTAAAATATGTATGATCAAATAAGGGAACTAAAAAATGTTATCCAATTATGTTCGTTCAACTATTTTTTACTTAATTAAAGTATGACTAATTTAGCTTTTCTAGATACGGGGCATTTAAATTTATAGAGTTATAAAATAAAAAATGTTAATTTAATAATTAGATAAACACGCCCATACACGGTATTAATCATAAATGGCTGCCGACACATGTTATGCGCAGTCAAAAGTATTTGGCTAACCGATTAACCGGTTATCCGGTTTGTGCGGGTTTTAAAGAATTAAAACCTAATTAATCCGGTTAACCGCGGTTAGCCGCAAAACCCCTTAACCGCTAATAGCCACAAAAACCTTTGCGAATATCCCACAAACTTGTTAACCGCGAATAGTAGACAACAACTGGTTAACCGGATAGTCTTCAAAGACTGGTTGAAGGTGGTTTTATGCTCAAAATTTTAAGAATAATAAATAAGAATAGTGATAAAGTTAAAAGTTATAACATACGAGTCGGTTTATGCTGTAGAAATAAGAATAAGGAATAAAAATAAGGAATAAGCTACAGTTAGCTAACTTTAAACTTTAGGCCTTAATCTTATTCCTATTAGCGCAGTGCGCATGCGTGTCAACTGTCAAATATTTCAAACAATCAAACAAAATATTTGGATGTAATATATCCGTGTTGGCGAGACATAATATGTATGTCAGATTTACCTGTTATGGATAATAATATGATTGTACTCTATACTGACAAATTAAAAAATAACAATATAAAATTAAAAAATGTCAAATTAAGAATAATGGTCCAAGTTTTGCGGGCGCGATTTATGAGTTAAGTAGATTATATAGACTATAGAGGCATGTTTAGAAAAACTACTTTAAAAAACGAATATACGGCCGGCTAAATTTTAACGTTAGATTCGAATACAGTGCGTCTAATATCAAAATATGTATAACAACAAGTATCTTCACGTATGTAGTTATTTCCGATTGACGGTGTATATCGGCAGAATTAGCAATAATTGCTTAATTAAAAAATAAATTTGCTTTATTTTCGAAATGGTACAATGGCAATAAAATTCCAGATTTGGTTGAACTGAAAAGATAAAAATAGAAATTCATCAACAAAACAAATTACAACAATAATGTCCTCTACTATATTAACATATTAAAAAATGGGTTGATCTTATTAAAACTGTATGATAGCGACTATACAACTCATCGGAAAATAGACCAATCAGATAACTCAATTTTTCTTACACTCTTAGAAATTGCTGAATTCTATGTCGCTAGTCAAGCTTTATTTACTAGTTTCTAATGTTATTCTAACTAAGTAAAAATAAGTAAAAATTGATTTTACTTTTTGTAATATCATTTTAACATGTTACCTAGTAATACATAATAAAACATTTGTACAATGTCAATTTGTCTTTAAAAAAAGTAAAAATTTCAATTGACTAAAATTTAATGTAAAGTTTACTGAAAGTATAGTATGCTGCACTGGTTACCATAGTCATTAAATGAAACAAGTTTGAACGAGTTTAAAATATACTATCAACCCGAATAAATTTTACTAGTGTACCTAGACAAATTTAAACTAGTGTGAACGAGCATGGTTTTCACTTTATTTTTATTTGATGATCAGTACACTGGGCTCGTGTGTCGCATGTATTTTAGTGGATAAAATGGACCCAAATTCTGAATTAACTTCTGGTAATTTGTCATTATGTTGTGATTTTTATAGTTAGTAATTATTACAATATTTTCAGACTGGAATCTTTATACAAAAGGGTTTATAGCTCTATTATTTTTATTGCCACCAACAGCGCGAGGTGGTGCAAGTGCAACACACAATCCAGTCCAGTGTAGATCGGCTAATTATATTCCACAAGGTACATAGATATTTCATTACACTGTTGGATGGAACGTTTATTATATAAAAAACATATTTTTAGACTGGACTTTCAATGACAGATGTTTTCAATAAAAAAAAGCCAAATCAACCCGTTCTGATTGCCCGTGGGCCAACTAAAGGAGCAATAGATCAGTATTTAATTTGCATTGATAAAAGGTTTATTGACTGTCGTACATCAAATACTGTAAGTGCTTTTCACTAATTGTTCATGTCTCATACGGTATTTGGAGCACATTTTGATCCCAACCTAGTAACATTTTATTCATTTTTACAAATTGAATTCTTATACGGTATTATTAGATGATAATTATAATATATAACTTAGTAGTTTATAACTGATTTTTTATAAAAAAAAATTTTAAACGTATGATATATTATATGTTATTTATCGAATGTACGATTATTTTTATTAAAATAAAAAAATGCATATATATCTGTTTTATATTTGTACCCTGTGACAAAAATCTCTAGTTAAATAAAATAGAATCATAGTCAAATTGACAGTTTTTTAACAGTCAATATGGTAAAACTGCATAGATAAAAGGGCAAAATTAAAATAGTCAAAATGACATTCTACAAAGTAAAAGTGACGATTTCCAAAGAGTAAATATTGTCTTTAAACACAGTAAATTATTTACAAGCTAAATTGTAAAAATATCTACTTTAAACAAGACAAAATGACTATGATTCAAGTAAATAATTTTACATTGATTAAATAGTAAAAATTGTCTAGAATCATATAGTCATTTTTTTGTCATATTGGCTAGTAAAATGTTGACTTTTTATATTTTAGACAATATGTCTAGAATATCATAGTCGACCTGCTGGGACTAGGATAATAGATTTTCGTGCGTGTTATTTTCCCTATCTGTTTCTAAGAGTGTAGTTACGCTGTATAACATCGGTTATTTGCGTTGCTAAGTTGTGTTTCGAGAAAAACAACTAGTGGTGTTTCGGTCTCAAACAAATAAATCATACGTAATCATATCATCCATGGATATAAATGAACAAGTAATATTTTTGATATTTCGTAAAAATATAGTTGGTTGATTCGTTGCAAAGTCTTAACATATACAACTCGAGCTTCGAAAATCATCTGAATATACAGTTTGCGGACTCGATGTGTTTCCTAGGCAACACATCTCGTACTCTCAACTGTATATTCGATTATTTTCGAACCTCTATTTATAAAACTATTGACTATAATGCGAGTACTTATACGTAGTTTTTTTATTGATCATTAAAGTTATATATTTTTAGAAGTGTTGAAACAGATCAATTTATGTGACTCCAATTATTAAAAAATAACTGCATAACGAATAACAATTAAGAACTTGTAGAACACTTTTAAACATAAAAACGACAATATAATATACTTTTAATAGTATTTGAATAGTTATTTACATACCAAGTGCATGAACGCTTGGTTCCCGGATGAGTGTTTGGCGGCGCGAGCTTGCGAGCGTTGCCATAGAACGATTCCGGGAACTAAGTTCACGCACGTGGTTTGTACAATATTTTTCGTACGAATGGTAAAAAACTAACAATTAGTAATTTATGTACAAATAATTTTATTAATACTTTATTACATAACACCGCTTTGTAGCTAATTTCAGAGTGATGTGTCAAATTTAAATTCCAATTATTTTAATGTTTTTTTTAAATGTAATATAGTGCTAATCATGGTATCTAAATACCTATTTATTACTTACTAAGTATTTAATTTGTAGTATATAGCAAATATAAACTTAATAAACTTGTTAAATTTCATTGTTTTGTTACAATTAACATTACGTTTGTTGGTTATGTTTTACCGACTTCCCGAGTGCTCTGTCTTGCCGACTCCCGCCAAGCAGAAATTGTTGTCAATATTGTGAACCAAATGCACTAACTTTATTATTTTAAAATTAAATTTCATTCAATATTCATCATTTTCTTTTATTATTATTAAGCGAAAGAATGTTTGACAAACTATACTTTTCTATTATAAATATATTTTATTTGGTGGACATCTGCCAAATTGACGTTTCGGACATTGCTTAGGCTTTGCGAAACGCGAAACAACACATTTCAGTGCATGTGTGCACGAGTACGAAAAATAATTATACAATTTTTGAATTGACAGATACCAGAAATACACGTGCATCCTGGTTGCTTTAGGTATTTTTTATGAATCTGATCTTTATAAGAGTATAATAAAATAAACAATATGGCTGAGTTATAATTGAAAAGTGAGTAAAATAGACATATGTATCTAATGTCCGGTTTTATAAACAAAATTTAATCTCGGATTTGAAATTCCGGGGTTTTGTATAATTTTATAATAATAGGTAGGTATATACAAAATCTTGGATTATAATTATAATCCTGGATAAAAATTTAATTCGCTTTTATAAAACCGGGCATAAGTAATGTTCAGAATTTAAGTGTCAAATCATGTGTACCACATTGAACTGGGTTTAACTGTGTTAAGTTATTGATTATGAATGCTTGGAGCTACATACTACTATAGCATTTTTATATCAATCATTAACTCATAATTAATATTATGTTTTTGTCGTTTTATTCGTTGAATAAAATGTGTTGAATTTTCCTGTCTGGGCGATGGAGATTTGAATGAACGTCGCGTAGCGAACGTCGGCACGTTTCATCAGCCGTAGACTCAACACGAACAATCCAGCCACGTTCACGTGCGTACACGCAAAATAAACCGATCAATACCGTCACCGTCGCTTATCAACCACGCCACCAACGCGCTCTTAATCGCCCCAGCTAATTAATTCGTTCGCGCAATCGGAAACAACCATGGAAATATGTACTCGCAAACACAACAACGAATATTTTCATACTTTGTCAATAATTTACGCTGTAAATTTAGAGTCACTTACCGATCTGATGTACGTTCTGTCGAATCTGGACCTGCATCGGTACGAGCGCGTTTTCCCTGCAACAAAATAAAAATTTAATTAAAAATTGATTATAAATACAATTAAAACATTTAAATTTAAAAATATATAAGTAGGTACCTTTTGATGTATCTGTTAAACATATTTAACAAAAAGTGTTTTGCTCGAAATAATATCGATAGCTGGCAACTTCTTCTTTCACTAATATAATTATCCATTTTGTTTAAATACAAACTAAACACGACCTTTCGACATATGAATATAAGTTAACATACAAAACATTTCACTCATTAAAAACGGCCACTTATTTATCACTAGGTATATATTTCGAGAATGGTATCAAATTTCTACAATCTGAAAATCAATTTTATAAATAATTTTTTTGTTTACACAAATAAATAATCGTCAATTTTTGAAAAATGCTATTTCCAAGTCAACATAAAGTTGAAGTTTAAAAAGTTAAAAAAAAACTCTAGTTTTTTATATGGATCACCCCACTGTTTATTATTTAAATGAATTATATCTATGATGAAAATTGATGGATTTTTCCATTTAAAAAACTTGAGTTTTTTTTATCTTTTTGAACTTCAACCTTACGTTGACTTGGAAATAATATTTATCAAACATTATCGATTATTAATTTATACTAGTGTAAACAAAAGCTTTCTTTATAAAACGGTTTTTACAGATTATAGAAATTAGATTCCGTTCTCGAAATATATAGTGATAAATAAGTGGCCCTTATTCATATGTAAAATTCCTGCTGAATTCAATGGCAAAATAAAAAATATAGCATTCCATTTAAAAAGTGACAGTTTTAAGATGAAAAATCAAAAAAGTTGAATTACGCCGGGAGTGGTTGACCATGAGTAAAATGTATCGTTTCATATACTTATAAAATTTTCTGCTGAATTCAATGGTAAAATAAAAAATCTAATGGGGCCAACACAACACCTCTCGCTATTTAATTTTCATTAATACAAATATACATACTTATATATTTAGTTATACTAGAAACGTATTAAAATCCATTCCATATAACTATGATTCTATTTACTATTTTCTTTTTAAAACGTTACTATTATTAATTTGAAATGATTAGTTCTTTGACAGTGACATTTATCTGTCAGTTATATTAACTTTCTAATCAAGTAGTTGTGTTTGTTCATTTATCCATAACATGTATAGAAAAAGTATGAATGCAAACCTATAGAAAATTTAATAATCTTTATTTTTTATAATAACATAATTTAAATGTATTTTTCGGAGAAAAACTATTTTGAGTTTCAAGTAAAGTGCCATTTCCGATTATCTGACTTACACCAAAATCTAATGGCTTCTTTCCATATTAGAATAAGGTATAAATACAAGGTTTCAAAATTTTCTGAATGATAGTATTTGAGTTAGAGCGTAAACAGGATCCAAACGCACACACGCACGCTCGCACGCATGCACACACACATCATCGTGAAAATGTTAAAACTGGATTCTAGGGACTTTAAAACGTGGTCATTTACCAAAATCTCGATTTGCGATTTTTAGCACGATCCCTATACCTCCCGTGCCAAGGGTAGCGGGAGATAAAAATATAGCATTCCATTTAAAATAAGAAAGTTAGGGTCTACTTCCAATTAAACCGGAAGTGCTACTGCTTTGAAAATATTTTAGTTGAAACGGGCAAATCGGAAAACTCCTATACCTACTTACCAAATTTCTTAAAATAATGAAGTTTTTAAAATAACGATAGCGTAAGCTCGTCTTGGGACGCTCTCTATTTGAATACTTTTATTTGTGTGCCTTCGTTACGATGTTTTAAGTGTGAAGGATAATAGTCAGCCGGGGCCAGATCAGAGCATACGGAGGATAATGCAACTCAGTGACATTGTTGGAGGTCAGAAACTGACGCACTAGTGTTGCTTATAGGGCGATGCGTTATCGTGCGCGCACTCATCTTTTGTTTTTCTTTAAATCTTCGACCGACGTTAGTCAATCCAATTGTTTCTTTGTCGATGTTCAACTACTCAGCAACCAACTTTATCGTCACACGACTATCGAAAGTCAAGAGTTATTAAACTGCTTCGATATTTTCGACGTTTCTGCTTCATGCAAGGCGGTCACTCTTTAGGCCATTTTTGTTGTTGCCAGACAAAAACGTTGCAACGAGTCAATGTAGCATTAGCATCCTCAAATGCTTTTCAGAGCAAAGCAAACAATTAGGTTGGTTCTTTGCACTTTGCACAAACGAACACAAAATTTGATTGCGTAACGTTGTTTGACGGATGCATCCATGACAAGGCAGATCTAAGGGGTCAAGAAAAGTGCCCATACGAGAACTGTATAGAACCAATATTAATAAAACTGGAGGAGGATGATGATGAAGGTTAGTCAAAAATAGTTTGAATGCCAATTCATACTTGGCGTTGTTATTTGGCGCTACGCAAAATTTTCCTAAATATATTTGTCACTTGTCACAATGTATTTTTAATAGGTACAATATTTTTTTTAAAAGATGTCCGATCAAGGTCACCTACGAATTGTATGAAACAAGATTTTAGCTCTGTCAAAATCAGTAGTGTCGTTTATTTAATTTTTATTACGGTATACATAAGATACTACTGTTATTTTATTATAAAAATATATGTTACAGTAAAAAACTAAGTCAACTGGTAGGTTTATTAGAAAATGTAAAACCAAATATATAAAAAAGAAGACACAGATAAAGTGTCAGTGTGAGTGACACTGACAGGAAATAAAGTTATTTGTACGACTATGAATCGAGATAATTGAATATTCTGAATTAATAAATAAAATTACGTTTCAGAGAAAATATTGTCAGCAACGAGCATCGTTTTAAAAAAGATTGATCTAACTTAGTCGAAACGATAAGAATTTTTGAAAGACAATCGTGTTATATCCATCCTTGTCACACTCGCATGTATAGTCTTTGCAAATGAGAGAGATAAATGTATGCCAATTTGTTAATTTTTTCATGCCTTGATCGAACATCTTTCAAAATTTTTACTGTACACAGATTCTTTTGAATTTAAATGCTTCCATTACAGATTACAAATCGTTTAATACTTTGTTGTAGTATTATTATTTATTATTTTACTTTGCAACAGACTAAAATATACATACCATACACTCATACACATTATGGATAATTTTTTAATGGGATACGAATACTTACGTAAGTAGACTTAAAAAAATTATTTTCCCGCACAACAAAATTTCTCAAAACAATGTGAATAGTCAATGAAATGCACAGATTTTTGACATTTTTGTTTACAATTTTAAATATATTGACGGTATCAATAAAATAGTCTCTGACATCACGTCAAAAATATTTTTCTGTATAGGGCGCGAGCAGACACGTGACTCGAGCGTCCTTGACGTGCTAGGAATCAGCTGATTTGTGTGCGCTTGTCATTTTGACAAGAACAATGTCACTTTGACAAGACTGTTGAGAAGTTATAATTTTTAATTTCATGTATTTCAGTTCAAAAACAAAGTAAGTCTAAATATTGGTCTTGTTAAAGTGACACTGTTCTTGCCAAAATGACATGCGCACAAAAATCAGCTGATTCCATAAGCACGTTAAGCACGTCCGAGTCACGTGCTTGGAATCAGCTGATTTGTGTGCGCATGTCATTTTGACAAGAACGATGTCAATACCAATGTTTTGATTTATTTTGATTTTGAACTGCTTTAATGTTATTATTTTACAATTTTTAAGCAGTAAAACATATGAAATTAAAAATAATAACATTTTAGCAGTTAAAAATCAAAATAAATCAAAACATTGGTCTTGTCAATGTAACATTGTCCTTGTCAAAATGACATGCGCACACAAATCAGCTGATTCCAAGCACGTCAAAGTCGCTCGAGTCACGTGTCTGCTCGCGCCCTATACTCAATTGCAAACAACCATGTATGTATGTACCTACCTTCTTAGCAACAAGTCCTGTAGGTACGTTTTTACGGTTTAGGCCCGTAGTACATAACAACGATCTTGACGAAGTGCGGTAGATATTTCAAAATTGACTATTACATAATTTGTAAATTAGATAAAAAATGCGTTTAAGAAATTTTACGTTAAGAACGCATTACAGCAAAGTTGTTCAAAACAAACACGGCGCTTTTGATTAAATAATCATGATTCTAAATAATTTGCTTTCAAAATAGTTGTTGAGTATACAGAAAAATTTTATACGACACACGGCCGGTAACTGCATTACGGCCTCGCTTAGCTATCGGTCTAATGACGTAAATAGTTATTACTGGATTAACAAGGTTTCAGGGTATGCCTGTGTATCGTTCTAAAAACTATATACCTAACTCGTTCAGTAAAACAGAACATTCCAGATTTGATACTTAATATACTATTGTTTCATATACTAAATATTTACTGTATAACAGCATAAATATTTGAGATTAAATAACTGTATCTCTCTATAGCAGAGTTCGCAAACTAGCGGCCCAAAGATCTGTAAACGGCTTGCAGCGATATATTTTTCAAAAATACTAGAAACTAGAGACTAAACTAGACGATTTTAATTAATATAATTGTGTAAATACGTATGGTCGGGTAGGTAGAAAAGGACATAAGAAAGTCAGTTCTGCTAGTAGTTGTAAGATGGCTACAGATACAGCTCAGCCCATGGCCAACTTCATTGAATTGCGTCAAAATACCGCTCCCGAATAAATGATTCGAGATTTAATGTATTACGCCACATTGCTATACAGAGTACTGAAGCAAATTTTAATATGTTAGTGCAGAAGAAAAAGTGTCAGGTCCCTATCTCTATATCAAAATTAAAATTCATATTTTATTTTTGTTTAACGGAGTAACGTTATTTTTATTTATTCTTATCCATCTAATCTACTGGCCCTTTGCTACGTTTGAGTTTGCGACCCCTGCTCTATACTCACAACAAAAGAGTAGACCTGGCACTAACTACTGTGTATCATCAGGCCCACACTATTTTTAGTTTTAAAATTAACATTACAATTTATTTTAGTGCAGATAAGACTTGTATAGTGCTAATTTCGAGGTTAAATTAGTGAAAATATATTTTGTTACGTCTGTTAAAAAATTACACTTTTTCATTTAAATGGGTTTATAAACTACCTATGTCTTTTTACCTTCCGTCACCTTTAGGTAAGGAAGGTATTGTCTTTGGTCAAAAAATTCGATGATGAGTTTTTAATCAATAAGCACGTTTTAGGGTCCCTAGAATACGAATTTACTATTTTTACGATGATGTCTGTGTGTGTGTGTGTGTGTGTGTGTGTGTGTGTGTGTGTGTGTGTGTGTGTGTGTGTGTGTGTGTGTGTGTGTGTGTGTGTGTGTGTGTGTGTGTGTGTGTGTGTGTGTGTGTGTGTGTGTGTGTGTGTGTGTGTGTGTGTGTGTGTGTGTGTGTGTGTGTGTGTGTGTGTGTGTGTGTGTGTGTGTGTGTGTGTGTGTGTGTGTGTGTGTGTGTGTGTGTGTGTGTGTGTGTGTGTGTGTGTGTGTGTGTGTGTGTGTGTGTGTGTGTGTGTGTGTGTGTGTGTGTGTGTGTGTGTGTGTGTGTGTGTGTGTGTGTGTGTGTGTGTGTGTGTGTGTGTGTGTGTGTGTGTGTGTGTGTGTGTGTGTGTGTGTGTGTGTGTGTGTGTGTGTGTGTGTGTGTGTGTGTGTGTGTGTGTGTGTGTGTGTGTGTGTGTGTGTGTGTGTGTGTGTGTGTGTGTGTGTGTGTGTGTGTGTGTGTGTGTGTGTGTGTGTGTGTGTGTGTGTGTGTGTGTGTGTGTGTGTGTGTGTGTGTGTGTGTGTGTGTGTGTGTGTGTGTGTGTGTGTGTGTGTGTGTGTGTGTGTGTGTGTGTGTGTGTGTGTGTGTGTGTGTGTGTGTGTGTGTGTGTGTGTGTGTGTGTGTGTGTGTGTGTGTGTGTGTGTGTGTGTGTGTGTGTGTGTGTGTGTGTGTGTGTGTGTGTGTGTGTGTGTGTGTGTGTGTGTGTGTGTGTGTGTGTGTGTGTGTGTGTGTGTGTGTGTGTGTGTGTGTGTGTGTGTGTGTGTGTGTGTGTGTGTGTGTGTGTGTGTGTGTGTGTGTGTGTGTGTGTGTGTGTGTGTGTGTGTGTGTGTGTGTGTGTGTGTGTGTGTGTGTGTGTGTGTGTGTGTGTGTGTGTGTGTGTGTGTGTGTGTGTGTGTGTGTGTGTGTGTGTGTGTGTGTGTGTGTGTGTGTGTGTGTGTGTGTGTGTGTGTGTGTGTGTGTGTGTGTGTGTGTGTGTGTGTGTGTGTGTGTGTGTGTGTGTGTGTGTGTGTGTGTGTGTGTGTGTGTGTGTGTGTGTGTGTGTGTGTGTGTGTGTGTGTGTGTGTGTGTGTGTGTGTGTGTGTGTGTGTGTGTGTGTGTGTGTGTGTGTGTGTGTGTGTGTGTGTGTGTGTGTGTGTGTGTGTGTGTGTGTGTGTGTGTGTGTGTGTGTGTGTGTGTGTGTGTGTGTGTGTGTGTGTGTGTGTGTGTGTGTGTGTGTGTGTGTGTGTGTGTGTGTGTGTGTGTGTGTGTGTGTGTGTGTGTGTGTGTGTGTGTGTGTGTGTGTGTGTGTGTGTGTGTGTGTGTGTGTGTGTGTGTGTGTGTGTGTGTGTGTGTGTGTGTGTGTGTGTGTGTGTGTGTGTGTGTGTGTGTGTGTGTGTGTGTGTGTGTGTGTGTGTGTGTGTGTGTGTGTGTGTGTGTGTGTGTGTGTGTGTGTGTGTGTGTGTGTGTGTGTGTGTGTGTGTGTGTGTGTGTGTGTGTGTGTGTGTGTGTGTGTGTGTGTGTGTGTGTGTGTGTGTGTGTGTGTGTGTGTGTGTGTGTGTGTGTGTGTGTGTGTGTGTGTGTGTGTGTGTGTGTGTGTGTGTGTGTGTGTGTGTGTGTGTGTGTGTGTGTGTGTGTGTGTGTGTGTGTGTGTGTGTGTGTGTGTGTGTGTGTGTGTGTGTGTGTGTGTGTGTGTGTGTGTGTGTGTGTGTGTGTGTGTGTGTGTGTGTGTGTGTGTGTGTGTGTGTGTGTGTGTGTGTGTGTGTGTGTGTGTGTGTGTGTGTGTGTGTGTGTGTGTGTGTGTGTGTGTGTGTGTGTGTGTGTGTGTGTGTGTGTGTGTGTGTGTGTGTGTGTGTGTGTGTGTGTGTGTGTGTGTGTGTGTGTGTGTGTGTGTGTGTGTGTGTGTGTGTGTGTGTGTGTGTGTGTGTGTGTGTGTGTGTGTGTGTGTGTGTGTGTGTGTGTGTGTGTGTGTGTGTGTGTGTGTGTGTGTGTGTGTGTGTGTGTGTGTGTGTGTGTGTGTGTGTGTGTGTGTGTGTGTGTGTGTGTGTGTGTGTGTGTGTGTGTGTGTGTGTGTGTGTGTGTGTGTGTGTGTGTGTGTGTGTGTGTGGATGTGTGTGTGTGTGTAACAAAATTTTCGTCTGCGATAACTCTAATACTACAGTTACAAAAATTATAATTTTTTCGTGTACTTCTTCGTTACATCCATATGAAGAGCTGATTAGATTTTGGTTACAATTGGTCAACCGGAAGTACCATCATTTGAAGATTTTAACAGTTTTTCTTGAAAAAACTATGTTAAATATAATTTTTTCACATTTGATGTTATTATAAATATTAAAGTATATTTTATTCTCTGTACGATTTCACTGCATTTTATACTTAATATTAAATGGATATAGAGTTAAAAAATTATAAAGAAATTAAATTTCATAAACTAGCCATAGCTATGAAAACAGCTACTATATTAAGAAAATTCTGATTGAAAGATGTCAGTGTCAAGTGAAATTGACATAGTGTGTTTGTCTTACAATTTTTACTGGAAATATAGGATCTTTTGCTTTCTGTATGGAATTTGTATAAAATACATACAACTGCTTTAAGGTAATGTACAAGAAATAATAATAATAATAAATCTTTTATTTCTGCAGATACATTGCACTGTATATAGAAAACGTCACAAAATAATAATTTTCTGTATGAAATTTGCATAAAATACATGCAACTGCGGGAAGGTAATGTACAAGAAATAGAATATTTAATTTAGCAAGGAACTTTCCGTATGAAATTTGTACAAAATACATAGAACTGACGGAAGGTAATGTGCTGGCCACATCAGATTTTTTAAAATATAAAAATGTGAACAAAGTGCACATTTTCAACGCTGCGGAGTGAAATAATGAAACGTTATGGCACTTTTCTTTACACTTTTATTGCAGACTTAAAAAACACACAACAACTCGTGAGTAAATTATATTTTTTTACGAGAAGGAAAATTTGCGCAAATCCTTTACTTTATTCACTTGTTACATAAATAATTATTTCTTAATGTGTAAAAATTGTAAACTTTTAACACGGGCGTAATTTTTACCTCCCGCCAATATCCTGAAATTTTCTTTTTCTACTTTCCTTTTTACCTCTCGCTAAGAGAGGTATTGTATTCATGCTAAAAATCGCATATCCAGATTTTAATGAATAAGCACGTTTTAAGGTCCCTAGAATCCGATTATAACATTTTTACGATGATGTCCGTATGTGTGTGTGTGTGTGTGTGTGTGTGTGTGTGTGTGTGTGTGTGTGTGTGTGTGTGTGTGTGTGTGTGGGGATGTGTGTGTGTGTGTGTGTGTGGATGTTGGATTCACTATATCTCAAATACTATAAGACTTAAGACATTTTTAACAACGGATTCCTCAATCTAACAATAATGGGAAGAGTCGAGTCAGTTTTGGTAACAATTGGACAACCGGAAGTAGTAGTTACAAGAAAAAAATCATCTAAATATTATTTATCGAAAATTTATGTAAATACTTATATTAAAGAACGTTAAATTCTTTATTCGATAAATATAAATTCATTATTATATCTTCTATAGATTTAGACATAAAGAAAGACAAAATAATTTGATGTAAAAAATCTCAGATCAAACTACTACAAGGCAAGAAATTCAAATGTTTGTAATTGACACATAAATGTCAATGTCAAAAATATTTGTATGCCTCTGTCAAAAATATTTGTGCATTATTATGAAGATTATGAAAATAAAAAAAAAGTCAACAACGCAAAAGAATATACGTAAAAAAGAATATAAGAGGAATTTGCGAAAAAATTACGAATATAAAGAAAAAGAAAAGGAAATTAGAAAAAGAAAATTTCAGGATATTGAATATAAAGAAAATGTATGTATTGTACATAGATTATTTTAAAATATCCCATAGATTTTGTAAATGTATGTGAGAATTATTTTGTAGTGAGACATGAATATATGTATTTGTATTTAAAAATATTTTTCGTTTTATGCGTACAACCAGGTAAAATATCGGGCGAGAGGTTATGTGTTGGCCACATCAGATTTTATTCTTTATATTCATCAATTTTTCACAAATTTCTTTTATATTCTTTTTTATGTATATTCTTTTGCATTGTTTACTTTTTTTTATTTTCATAATCTTCATAATGATGTATAAATATTTTTGACAGTGGCATGCAAATATTTTTGACAGTAATATTTATGTGTCAATTACAAACATTTGAATTTCTTGCCTTGAAGTAGTTTGATCTGAGAATTTTTACATCAAATCTGGATATGCGATTTTTAGCATGAATTCAATACCTCTCTTAGCGAGAGGTAAAAAGGTAGTTACTTGGATCAGATTAGACTATATTTTAAGAAATAAATTACCAAAATTATATTAAAATTCGCTATTCCAAAAATAAGGATTAATTAATCTTTTTTGTGACTCGGGCGGTAATGGCGGGAGGTATTGTGTTGGACATAGCAGATTTTTAACTTTTCATATACAAATAATAGGGATAGGTACTGACTGCCTATGCAAATAGCCCCATATTATAGGAGAATGTCAGATTTATTTAAAAATAACGTATATAATGAATTAAAATTTGATATCCCTGAAGTAGTATATTCTAAATAAAACAGCAAGTATACTTGTAAAAAATGACATAATTATGGTTACATACTGAAGCTGTTTGATAAAAAACCAGGAACAAAAATATTTTTTCTCGTAACAAAATATTCTTCCCGTATGAAAAAAACTAATTACTTCACATCTATTCATTTAATTAAACTATTAATTAATAAATAGTAGCACTTCAAGTGATTACATTTACATAAATTATTTCCGCAAATATGAAAAAATATCAGGGATGACCTGGACGTTATGTATGTTTATCGGAACAGCGTTTTACTATAATATATGTGGACATATGTCACTGACAGGTTTTTTCTTAGAATTTCCATTACTTATGAAACTTGAGAGTTGACAATTTCGAACGGCAAAAAATGAGGCGGCCGTCAACAGACATCTTGAAAAGAATTCAGGCAGCGTTCAGAGCGATGTTTGTGGACCAAGGACCGTAAACTGAACACCGACCAAAACAAGGGCTGCCAAAAATGTGCCCCAAGAACCACAATAAGAATTTACTTTTGTGAAGATATTGAATGTGAGCTTAATTGACGGATATGCAAACTAGGAATACTTTAAAAGATCAGTACTTAAAAAAAATTCAATAAGTTTTAATAGAAATATATTCAGAATAAAAGTATGATTTGCATTTGTAATTTTTAGTATTCAATCAAAAACATTGAATATGTAAATTAAAAGTTAAAAATTATTTCAATTTCATATATTGATTCATATAGCAGCACAGTTATGACCGGTTCAACCTTCAACCGCTTAGTTTTATTTCCTTTGTCCTAAACTTGAGGAATCGGTATAAATATAGTCCGTTCCTGGACTATAAATAAATATCTTAGCCTTACCAAAAATTACTTTAAATCTGTAAAATTTGTAAAAGACCCACAGTTGCTAATAAACTTATCGTATGAATGTTTTTTTTACCTCCCGCTACCCTTGGTAAGGGAGGTATACGGATCGTGCTAAAAATCGAATATCGAGATTTTGGTAAATGATCGCGTTTTAAGGTCCCTAGAATCCAATTTTAACATTTTCACGATGATGTCTGTGTGTATGTGTGGATCCTCCACTCTAACTCAAATACTATATCATTCTGAAAATTTTGAAACTTTGTATTTCGAACTTTTTCTGTAATGGAAAGAGACCATTAGATTTTGGTGAAAATTGGATAACCGGAAATGGCACTTCAATGTTATTTTTACGAGATGAATGTTATAAAAATTTAAGATTATTAAATTTTCTATAGATTTGCATTAATACTTTGTCTATATATTTTATGGATAAATTTATAAAATTATCTATAATTTAAACAAAACGCTGTTATTCAAATGTATGTAACGGACAGATAAATGTCGCTATCAAAGAACTAAACATTTCAAAATAATATTAGTAACGTTTAAAAAGAAAAAAGTAAATAGAACAATAGAAAAGGAATTCAATACAGCTTCCAGCATAAATATGTAGGTATGTATTTAGATTAATAAAAATTAACGATTCACAAAAATGTTTAAGCTAATCCTCATTTTTGGATTAGTGAATTCTATTCTATCCCGGTATTTAAAATTTAATCTTCATTTTATTATAACTCCGTTGGTACAATGGTTAGAGCAACGTCTCATGTCATGTGTGCCCTCCGGGCTCTGGGTTCGTATCCAACTAAGGCATGGATGTGTGTGAATGTGAACCCACTCTGTAATTGGGATTTAATCCTGTTGAGGGGTTTACAAAAAGGTAGATACTTAGATTAGATTAGACTATATTTTAAGAAATAAACTGTCAAAATTAGAGTAAAATCCGCTAATCCAAAAATAAGGATTAACTTAATCTTTTTTGTGACTCGGGCTGTAAATGGCGGGAGGTATTGTGTTGACCACAGCAGATTTTTTAATAATTATCATTATATCATTTGCTAGGAACGTGATTTATTGCGGGTAATATTTGGGTTTCTAATGATCCATAAATAAAATAAATAAATAAAATTGCTGGGTATGTCAATATGCTTGATGATCTATTGAATTTTAAAATAATAAACTATACACTTAGGTATATCTTGGATTTTTTTGTTAAGATTATTGTTTAAAATTTAAGTATTAGTGGTACAAATGGCCTTTAGGGTAATGTAACAGAGACAGCAATATTTCTGCATAACTAACAATACTGTAATAAAGGTGACTACTTTTTTCTGGACGTTAAAATTTTCATTTAGCGATTTTTCTTATCTACTAATTCTAAAGGATAAAAGTTGTTCAGAATTATAAAGTGCCTCTAGTGAGTATTTTGGAAAAATATGTAATTTCTAAGGAAATATTATTTGATAAAGAAGATATTTTAGAGGAAGTACTGATGAAAAATATTAGGTAAGAAAAGAAACTTAAATTATTGCATTAAGTACATGTAGAACATTATTATTCTTCTTCTAGATTGATAAAAATGTGAAATTACCGTTTCATTAGTTAATAATATAAATTTTAAATAAATTATGCAATTAATGTGCACAATATTCTGACAATAGGTATGATCTGTGATTTTTCATAACTGTATGGTGAAGATACAGTTTCAATTACGCAAAAAATTCTAACTTTCAATAATTCAATTCCTTTTGATGACTGAAGTACCTACTACATATATAATATCAAAAAGTATTTATAAATAATATGAATTGAAAGACAAACATATTGAACAAAGTTTTATTAACAAATAGTGGAGCAATGACATGAAGGTTCGTAAATATCAGATAATATTTCACTGATGTATAATAATAGGTATGTATGTACAATACACGTGTTGAAAATAAAATTTGATAGTTGTAATTTAATAATCGTAAATAAATATGCAAATATTATTGTTTACCTTTCGCTTACTATTTATGTTACACATACTTTCTTTATCTTATTTATGTCATCCATATGTTATCATGCAAAAAGAAATATTTTGTCTACACAGATTTATTTATTTATTTTGTATAGGTACTTTTTGCGTTCTTCTACAAAGAAATTCATTGCATATTTGTATGAAGATATTGTTCAAATAATAATAACAATATGCACCCAATTTTGTAAAAGTTATTATGTGTATTTTATTATATCAATGTATAAATCATTGTTAATAAAACTAAATAACCAAGTCAGATGTTAAGTAATGTAACATAAATCGTTCAAGATCAAGACGATCAAATTATTTGACGAAATTAATTAATTATTTTGAACTTTGATATTTTCGACATTTTATCAAAAGCTACTAGTATTGTTTAAAATGAGGCACATTTAATGCAGGTGCATTAAGTTGCAAAAAATTATGAGTTCAAAAATTTATTAGAAAAATCTTTGTTGCCATTCGACCGGCTATTAAGAGTAAACTTTACTTTTTCTTATCTACATAGGTACCTAGATATAATAAGTAAGTAAGTAATAATATGCTGATAGTACCTACTTGGAGCAATAAATAAAATTAAGCATTTCCATATTTTTATTATAAAATCGTCATATCTGTGAAAGACAAAACAGTGATAAATCTTTCAAAATTGACAATATTGCATCGAATTGAAATGCCAAATGAATTTTTATGCATTGTAGTAAAAAAATTACTTCCCGCTACCCTTGGTAAGGGAGGTATAGGGATCATGCTAAAAATCGCATATCGAGATTTTGGTAAATGACCACGTTTTAAGGTCCCTAGAAAACCATTTTAACATTTTCACGATGGTGTCTGTGTGTATGTGTGTGTATATGTATGTGTGAATCCTCTACTCTAATTTAAATACAAAAAAAATTGATACTTGTATTTCGAACTTCGTCTGTAATGGAAAGAGCTCATTAGATTTTGGTGTAAATCAAATAACCGGAAATGGCACTTTACTAGAAGCTCAAATAGTTTTTCTTCGAAAAATACCTTTAAATGTTATTTTTTCGAAATTAATCTTATTATAGAAATTAAAGATTATTAAATTTTCTACAGATTTGCATTAATACGTTTTCTATATATTTTATGGATAAATTTATAAAATTATTTATAATTTAAATCCCGGAGCCTACGTTTTAAACAAACAAAACTGCTTCGTTGCGCAGTTATTGAACTGTATGTAACTGCCAGATAAATGTCACTGTCCAAGCACTAATCATTTCAAATTCATAATAGTAACCTTTTTTAAAAAAAGTAAATAGAACAATAGGAAAGGAAATCAAAACAGTTTCCAGCATAAGTAAATATGTATAGGTTCTGTATTTAGATTAATAAAAATTAATGATTCGCAAAAAAGTTTAAGCTAATTCTCATGCTTGAATTAGTGAATTCTATTTTATTCCTGTATTTATAATTAAATCTTCATTTTATTATTAAAAAAGCAGTTACTTGGATTAGATTAGACTATATTTTAAGAAATAAACTGCCAAATTAAAGTAAAATTCGCTAATCCAAAAATAAGGATTAAGTAGTTTAATTTTTTACGAGTTTTTTTTATGAGTCGGGCTGTAAATGGCGGGAGGTATTGTGTTGACCAAACCAGATTTTTTCATTATGGGTCGCTTAAAATTTAAGCCAAGTTGGTGCAACTAGACCTTTAATTTTTTTATGCCTGCCTATGTAAGATTGACAAAAAAGTAATGTGTCAAAAAGTATATAAATTTTTGGTTGATAACGTTTTATGAGCCATTGTTTTAGAAATGGTATAAATATTATAAAATGACATGGTTGAAATATAAATCCAAACATGGATCTAATTTTACGAATAAAGGGTTGGGTTTGGGTAGGTAAACAAGAGTACACATAATTAAATATTTTGACTCATATATTGAAGGGTCAAAGTGTTTAACATGTATTTAAACAAAATGGATAAGAATACTGTTTCGTGCAGAACACTTTTTTGTTGAGTAGATATAGTTTTAAAACATAATAATGGCACCTACATATCTTTGGAATTAAATTTTAAATTAACCATTTTCCAGTCCAGTTCAAAACGTGATACACAAATTTTAATTCGCTAGGTAAACCTAAAACATGGAAAATTTAAAAGTAAATTATTTTTGGAACGAAATATACGTAAAGGACTATGGTCTCATGCATGGACATCAATGGTACCTACATAGAGTAAACATGATACCGTCGAATATATAGATATTATTCCTAAATATCTACATGTAACTACTTGGAGAACAAAGGTCTCACCAACAGAGGAGTCTAAAAAATAGCCAAAAGTCGCATATAGCCAAATCAGGTGAGTATGGCGGGTGTTCTATTACTTTTATATTTAAAATGCTGTCTGGTTAATTCCATATTTTCCATAACAACGATACTTTATAAAACTGATTGACTGTTTTAACTACTTCGCAACTTAATTTCAAATGACATATCAATAAATGTATTAAAAAATTGTTTTCGCTTTTCGACGGCCTACCTGATTTTACTAATCACAATAATTCTAACGTACCTATTTAGACACCAAAAATCCGAAAGCATATCATATGTTGTTACTGGCAACGTATGAAATCCGGTAATGTATACAATGCCTATGTATATATTGCTGAATTTGTTTAATGGTATTGGTATATTTCTCGATCTTGACTTTTGTGCAAGAAATATAACATTACCTATATAAATTCAGCAATATATACATTGGTTAGGCATTGTATATATATACATCACCGGATTTAATACTCTGCTGTTAACATATATACAGTAAATACTAACAGGTAAAGGGTTAAGATTAAGGTTTATAAAATCACACAATTCACCTTAGACTCGCACACTTTGTCAATAATGGAACACCTAGGTTGATTACTCAGATAGTTACACGGCATGAGTGTGACCATATTGCTGGGTCCTGGTATTTCAGTTGGATTCGACACGGTTCCGTCGGCTGTGTTATCCAGACCGCCGTTCGCTTAATCGCGACCGACGCATACCTTCAACAGCCAGGTGCAAGACTCGGCAAACAATCCAAACAACAAAAAAAATCAACAAATATAGTCAATTTTTGCACTTATATCACTGGAATCCCTTTCACTATTTAGTATTTACACTGTACATAGTTTGTTTTGAAATCTATCACACAATCAATTGTTATTTTATTACATTACACTTCTTTAGTAAATAAAAATCAAATATATTTACAAAATACAACACTTTCTATTCTTATTATCGCTCTGTTTTTTCGTTTCTGTGTTTATTTTCATCAACAAACTCGCGGTAACCGTGGCAACCAACACTACAGTTGTTCTCTATGCGATTGTCGCCGGTGAACTGCAGAGTCGGTTCGTGGCGGAGACGGCCGAACCCCCTGCGAACAAGTAAACGGCGCCCCGCAACCTCCCTTGATGTAGGACGATAGAACGAGCGCCAATGGTGCTCATTGTCTGTTATGATAGGATATTCATTATCCAATGGCATCCTTTCACACCTGACTGATGATAATCTAAACGTGAGTGTGAATGAGAATTGTTTTAATTTTGTTGCTGTTTGGAAGATGCCATCGTAGACACCATAGTAAACATTTACTTATCATTATTATGGAATACTATTCGCTTATATAAATGATGCTACACACATCACACATGTGTCATAATAATCTTAATAAACTCATTTTCATAAAATAACGATTTATTACTTTCATGTCTATATACACATATTTTTGTAAGATATATTAAATACATTATCTTCAATAAATAAATGTGCATTCTAAAAAAAAAAAAAATAAGAATATTAAACTGTACTTTATTTAATTTGGCAATATTTTATTATTTGTTCATTGATAAAATAAAACTAAATATTTTTTCCAAAACCTATATTTAAAGTGACACTAGAATCTCATTAATAAAGCAAACGGTTTATGGTGTGATTATGAGCATGGCTAATTAATAGTAATCTTAATCTTCTGTAACAAATTTTATAAACGTCTTTATAGTCAAGAACTTTTTTAATACGATCGGAGCGAGTGTATAAAAAATAGTATCTAATGGCTGGTTTATGATAGATTTAATTTGTAAATTTAGATTTACAAATTTAGATCTGAAATTTACGATTTACCTTGTTGGTTTATAGTGAATTTAATGATATGAAATATGCCCAATCAACTTATATTGGGTCACGTGGTTTGACACAAATGGGATGACAGTTATATGGTATTTATCACTTTTATCATAATCAATCTGTATTTTTCTACATATAATATTAATAATATACCCATTTTTTCAGAATCCATTTGTCAAATCAAAATTAAAATCTTTCAGCTGTCACTTGCAATTGTCATTTTCCCCACCAAAATCGTTGTTTGAAAGACTGTGAAATGATTGGACGCATTTACAAATTTACATTTAGAATATAAAATATGGTGATATTTTAAATGCAAATTCTAAATCATAAATTTCTTAAATTCATCATAAACCAGTAAAGGCATGTACAATTTATATTTATAAATGTAAATTCTTAAATCTAAATTTGTGTCACAGATATTATTTTGCGTAAGATTATTTTTATTAAATTTATTATGTTTTGTCTCTAATTAGCTATTTAGGTACGTAACCGATGCTGTTGGATAAGAGCTACATTTAATGATACTGGTATTCACGTATTTTATTTCAGTTTATTTCTAGATTTCAGTGTGAGAACATCGATATTATAGTGATTCAGGTGAGAGAGTTAATCTAGCATGTGTATGATTGTGAGTGTGCTTGTGAGCAGTACTGGGTACTGTAGTGGCCGCATCGTGTGAACCCGAGGGTCGCCAACGGTAGCAGAAGGGAGACCTGTAGTGACCCGCTTCTGGGTCGCCAACGGTAGCAGCAGTTAGGGCTGTAGTGATCTCTGTGGATGTGTTCCCGGATCACCACCGAAGCGGCAGAGGTTCCGTAGTGGCCGCCCGTGTGGACCCGGGGGTCGCCAGCGGCAGCAGCAGGGAAAGGCTGTAGTGACCCGCTTCTGGGTCGCCAACGGTAGCAGCAGTTAGGGCTGTAGTGATCTCTGTGGATGTGTTCCCGGATCACCACCGAAGCGGCAGAGGTTCCGTAGTGGCCGCCCGTGTGGACCCGGGGGTCGCCAGCGGCAGCAGCAGGGAAAGGCTGTAGTGACCCGCTTCTGGGTCGCCAACGTTAGCAGCAGTTTGGGCTGTAGTGATCTCTGTGGATGTGTTCCCGGATCACCACCGAAGCGGCAGAGGGTCCGTAGTAACTGGCGGTACTGCCCGTAGTTGACAACATGTGTGTACGGTGTGTGAATGCCTGAACCTTTTGTAAATGGTTGCCTCCTCACTGAGTATTTCTCATGTGTTAATTCTTTTACAGAAATAATCACGGCGTGAAGGAGGATTCCGCGTGACCGGGTTCGGCCAGGCGACGGTCATCTAGATTTGTTATTATTTTTGCGTTAATACTGTATATACCGGTTTGGGTGATAAATGTGTTTTAATATTCTAATTTTCAGCGCTAACATTTAATCGTCATTTATAACATTTGTAAATTAAATCCATCATAAACCAGCCTTAAATGTAAATTCTAAATCATAAATTTCTTAAATTCATCATGAACCAGTAAAGGCATATATGTATAATTTATATTTATAAATGTAAATTCGTAAATCTAAACTTGTAAATCATTGTTTGAAATACTGTGAAATGATTGGACGCATTTACAAATTTACATTTTGAATATAAAATATGGTGATATTTTAAATGTAAATTCTAAATCATAAATTTCTTAAATTCATCATGAACCAGTAAAGGCAGATATGTACAATTTATATTTATAAATTTAAATTCGTAAATCTAAATTTTTAAATTAAATCGATTATAAACCAGCCATATGTATTTAAAATGTTTGTAATATGAGTCACATTTTAAGTATTTTTTCAACGACTGCACATTAAGACAACAGAAATACAAAAACACACTTTTTAAGTTACTTATTTTTACACAAAGATAGCTGTCACTGTCAATTGCTTTTCGCCTTAACTACAATAGTGAAGCAAACTTTAGTCCGTGAATAAGCTTTTATGGTTGCCGGCTTGACACCGTGTCCAATACGTTTGAAACTGCTTATAAAGTTGTGATTAAGATGTTATTTAGCGCTATGGAAACCACTACGTTAAATCTCATTTTAACCACAGGAGAAAAAACTTTAATCACAAGTCACACGTAACTTTGTAAATACATATTCATAGCAATCAACAAAATTTGTGTTGATATCCTTTCAAAAATGAATTTATATATGTCATCTTTAATTTTAATTTTAAAAAAGATCTTAACCCTTTTGCTTCTAAAAGGTCACATATGTCCCACATCTCTTACATTTAATTTTTTTAAATCTAGACGGAAAATGACCCATTCATTTCATTCTGAATTCTGTATGGGTTTATATCCCACTCGCCTTTTACTTCTTTAAGAACTGCAATAAAAGCGATTTTTGCTCATGTCAGTCAACTGTACAGTGGCCAGTTATAACTAATGTGACTTATATGTTCTAATACATGTACTTTAGTGATACCTAGATATCCCAATATTATACATGCTAATGCTAGAGGTACATATACGTCCCAGACATAGTTCAAAAGATAGAAAAGAAAAAAATTGAAATCTCTTTAATGGGTTACTACAGCACCAAAAAAGTAACATCAAAATTAAAATGTTTTAAAATGAAATTACAAAAGTCTAAGTGAAAGGGGTAAAGGTAGATGGGAAAAATGTACTCGTATATGCCACACTCGAGAGTAAAGATATTTTATCGCCTTGGTTACATTAGCTAATATTATTTAAATTCTAAATTTGTGCATAAAATAATAATGTCTTTATCCACTTGTATGTAGCACGTAATAGTTATTTACACAACGAGCTAAGAATAAGAAAGTGGGTTATGTCGTAACAAGTGTGAATGTTGATGCACGAGACGTAGACGAGCGTAACAATTACACGACTATATGAAAATCTCTTTCTACCGAGTTTTAATTAGTTGTTACCTGTACGACACGCGGTGGTGTCCATTTCATACACGAATCTTTGTCACTGAAATCCGTTTTTGTGATAATCACGTTCACGTTGTCTCTACAAATAAGTTTTATTATATAATAATATTGTATTAATTCATTGTTTGATATATTATGTTCGAACAATTCTAATCTCAAATCAAATAACTCAAACTAAAACGGAAGTGAATAGTCGAGTGTGACAGTTTTACCAACTGTACCGTATATAAATGTGAAATTATTGTACCAGCCATAATTATTGTAAAGAGAAAGGGTTAAATTTGCAGATTATCACTCATATGATATATTTTCTTACTTTGATATTTAGCAATTTCTCGTGAAAGACAAACCCAAATTACCAACCAGTTGGTAACATTCCTGTGCGTTATCATAATACAGGTAGGTAGGTAATCGTGTGAAAAAATATATTTCTTATGTGATCGTTAGAAAATAACTATTTTAAATGTGCATAATAAAATTTCAAATACTATTAGCCAAACAAGTCGAAAAAATGGCAATCTTTGGGCATATTTGTAAATTTTAGGTAAAATCAGAAGTTATCCTTTTTATAAATTTTGTTGCCATACCTCGATAATAATTCTTATTGAATTGGTATTTATATTATCTTATAATACCTTTGGAATTTATGTTGTTATGCTATCAAAAAATTCCCAAGAATTATGTTTATTCCTTGAAAAAAATCCTGAAAATTTATTCAATCACGGTATGCGAAAAAAATTTCGTAATTTTTAACTGTTAATACCGATAAAGATAAATACATACGAGTATATTAATTATGTCTTTTTTTATCATAAATACACTGAAAATCATACTACTAAATATACCTAAATTTACATTTTGATTCGTATTTAAGATTTAAAAAAAAACTTCCCCAAGCAATATCCGTACTTTTTTCATGTAATAATACTTTGTAAGTACCTATTCTAATATTCTTCTACTCGTATACGAATATAATATCTGAATTTTTTCGCAGTAACACATGGAATTTAAATGTTTTCAAAGATACCTACCAATATGTCAATATTCTTCGCCGGGAATATAATCGTTACAATTTAGAAATAAATGTATAGAAATGTCCCGAATATTGGTATTCTTAAATTCTCTCGTTTTAAACTAGCTCGTGTTGTACCTAATGTTGCTAATAGACGAATTTGACCTTTTTGTTAAAATTCAAGAAATAATTACTGAGTTTACATGCAGTTTTGAAACCGTTTTTAAAACGTTTTTAGTTTTGAAAACGCCATGTATACAGTGTCAAAACGGTTTTGAATTATCTCAGACCAAAACTAAAATTCATGGGTTGGACAACGAGTTTCAAAACTACTAATGTAAATATTCAAAATTCAGTTTCGATACTGCGCATGCATACAGAGCATAACGTTTTTGTCGCTTTGTGTTACTAACCTTCAAATATACTGACAGCTGTGAAGTTTTAGTGCGTAGTGGTACGAAGTATAAAAAATAATTGGAATAATAGCAAAACGAAGTATTTGGAGAGAAGAGGATCTGTCACTTACATCAGCTAAATGCGCATGCGCCAAAACTGATTTCAAATCAATTTTTAAACTTGTTTTGAAAACTGCATGTAAACAGTTTTGCATAATTTTGACTGAAAACTAAAACCATTTTCAAAACTGCATGTAAACGTAGTAATAGATGACACAAAAATAAATATCCATTGAAAGGAAACATACGGTGAACATATTGTTAAATTTTTGGGGTATTATAAAATTAAGTAGGTATGTCAAAAAAGATTTGTGTATTCTAGGGCGGACATGTCATTTAAATTTTTCGCAAATATATTTCTCCTTATAGGTATATGAGTAAAATATATATATAGGTTGAACATAAAATGGTCGTTTAGTTAGTACTACAAAATCTATTAGTGTCAGAAGTGAAATTATCTCAAGCTCTCAATAAACAATTAAAACAAGATCAGTTCACTTTATATTTTTCCCCCGGCTCTTTTGAGCAGCAGGAGGCGTTCCGGCCGTCCCATCTCTGCAGGACTTCCGGTTCAGACCTGTCTTGCAGCTACGGCCCATCCTCTATTCACTTGGCAGTGGCACTGCACCAGTTGCCGATCCTTTGTATGGTATGTACGACACACATGGCAAAAGATGTTACCATTGTCAGATGTCAGCAGATCTTATCGATATGTGAAAACAGCACTTCATTCATCATAAGATAGTGAATGAAATGTTCTCGAAGTAGGGAGATATTGATTTTATAAACTGTTATCTATGTATAAAGTTTTAAACAAATTATAAGTTCCTAAAGTATCTGATTGTTTAAAAATATTATTATGCATAAGTATTATGGGATCGCGTGGCGAAGTACATTATGTGGCTGTTAAATTAAAATATCTCAAAAACTACTGCGTTTATCAAATTTTAGCTAGAGTATCTATCTTTTAGTGTATTTTTGCACTGTATGAAATATTTTATAAGTAAAAATGAAAAAAAAATGTTAATAGATAAAAAAAACTAACGTTTAAAAACATTCATGACTTCTCTATATGAGACTATGGTTGAGATACAAAAACAAAAGAAAGTACAAATATGCATGTAAATAATTAGTACCCTCATACCAAGTTTCAAAATCTTAGTGCAATTGGTACCTGAGTTATTAATAAAAATGTGTCTGATGGGGTGCTCATTCAGAGGGCTGTAAATTTTGTAACGAAAAGTTTCCGGACAAACCTTCATATAATTACTAAGTTTGCATGCAGTTTTGAAAATGGTTTCAGTTTTCAATCAAAATTACGTGAACCTGTTTACATGCAATTTAAAAAAAAACATTGGTTTGAAAACATTGTCGGCACATGCGCATTTGGCTGATGTAAGTGACAGATCCTCTTCACTCTAAATTCTTCGATTTGCCATTATTCCAATTTTTTTACTTTGTTTCAATACGCACAAAAACTACACAAATGTCAGTATATTTGTAGGTTAGCAATACTCGCAAAACAACGAAAGAACCTTTTTGTTACGTACTACGTAGGCATGCGCAATATCAAAACTATTTTACATGTTTACATGAATAATTTCAAAACCAGTTTTCAAGTCAAACCCACGAATTTTAGTTTTGGTTTGAGATAACTCAAAACCATTTTGATAATGTATATATGGCGTTTTCAATACTAAAATCGTTTTGCAAACGGTTTCAAAACTCCATGTAAACTTAGTATATATTTGTTACTCAAAATGATACCCTCAATATAAGGTTTCATTTTGACTTGGTCTCGACTACATTGATTTGGCACGGTTTTGTTGAGAAGAGATTGAAGTCAGGCTCGTCTTGTCTCGAGTTTCGATAAAACTTTTTACTATGTACCCATCAACATATGGTTATACATAATCGTATCTCGTATCTAATAGTGAAATAGTGCATAAAAATCTACGAAATTCAATAAAATATTTGAGAAATTAATTATGAAAGTTTTCTATGAGTACATATCGTCTACTTGATATTAGATGTCTTCAAACGATTAATATGAAAATGTAGATACGTACTTGTAGTTACCGGGTGACTTTTCTTATTATACTAAACATATAATATTTGATTTTACATATAGCTACAGAATAATTTATTGACAGCAATATGCGTTTCTCTTATTTTCAATAGGTAAATGTGACGGCCCGAATTTATGAGCGTTCCTAAGGAGTTCCTTAGCATTTCCTTAAGTCTTCCTTAATTAAGGATTCCTTAGGCTCTATTACGGAAAAACTTAAGAAATCCTTATATTATATCATAGCAAGAACAAATCAGTAACATGTATTTTATACTGACCAAAATTGAAAAGGAATAATAAAGTTCGTAAACGTCATCTTGATATTGTTGTAATCAGTTGAATAGAAGGAAACACATGACATTTTGAATAATGAGAGAATAAACAATTTTTTTTTGTAATTAAACTGTATATCAAAGGATATTTAAATTAGACATTTTAAATAACTAATTTTAAGTAAATGGTTATAAAATAATTAAAATATAAATCAAATAGACCTTTTCAATTTAACAGCTATTTCTTTCTATCTATCGTTGTAAATAGTAAGAAAATGGCGCGAGCAACTGCTAGTTGGTTTGCCAAACAAAACGTCAAAAATATTGCAGTCATTAAAACAACTGTAGGTGTTCGCGGTAAAATTTGCTTCGTTAGACATTTTAACTTTAATAAAAGCTTTTGTAATTTATTTCGATAAGATTTTTTAAAGTTATCTGAGATAATTCTTACATTTTACGTATAATTTTTTTAGAAACAAACGCCATGGATCTCAGTTGTTCTTACTATGCGCAGATCCCCAATGCGCATATCTTCTATCTCTTTAAATTGAAAAGGACTATTGAATATCCTTTACGAACCCAGTGGCAGAATGCTGAAGCCTACAGCGACAAAATCTCCAGAGAATAATTTTCAACAAACCAGAATAATTTGAAATAAATCAAAATTGCCGCGTGTACATTCGCAAATACGAAAAGATAAATTTTAACAGGGTGCCAAAAACTAACAATTTAGTAATTTAATGAATATAAATGTTGCTTTAATTATATCCCTTTAGAATTTTTTTTAAAAAGGTTTTTAATTGTAACAATGAAATGCTTGATTACAATAATGAGAATGTGATTCCATCAAAGAAAATGACCAATCACACAGAAATTTGATTATAATAATTGTTCCTACGTATATTTATCTAATTACAACAGAAACTTTTGAGTATAATAAGAAAATTTGATTGCAATAATAAATATCAGTAAATACACAAAAATAAATTGATTAGGTATAATCCTTGTTGGATTTAGGTGGCAAACTAATATCAGACTACAGGTGGCAAAATCGTAAATCCGCCACTGCCACTGCATCAACCTAATTATATCATAAAGATTCCATGATTGTAATTACATATATAAATAGATATTATAATTGTTCCACTTTTATTTCAGTATACTCGTATTCATATAATACACATATTAGTAACCAAAATAAAGTGTTTTCACATTCTTAATATAGGTACTGTTAAGTATTTACCCTTTAAAAATATGTATTTAAATATTGAACTAACCGCAAAAATTCAAAAATATCGTTGCAAATCGGCGAAACTTCACAAACTACCTCATCTTAAGGAACGATTGAACATTGAACTGTCAAATTTAAGGAACTCGTTAGGATTTCCTTAGGAGCAGTTGCTAAGGAACGTTTTTAAATAACAATTTTGTTAAGGAATTCTAAAGAAGAGGTTTTTAAGGAATCCTTAATTAAGGAACTCCTTAGAAACGTTTATAAATTCGGGCCGAGTATATTGTACTCATACATGGAAAAATGGCAAATTATCAAAATATTACTAATTTTACATGATTTTATAAATTATAAAAAAACTTAAAATAATATAACCCGTTTGCAATAAAAACTATTCGCGTTAGTATTAAAAAAGAAAAGAATATAAACAATGTAAACAACTTAAATTTTGCTTTCAATAAAGGCCACATATTAAAGGTCTGGAGGTCCCATAATTTAAAAATATTAAAAAATTTGTTTCAATAATCATTCAAATTTGGAAAGTGCAACAACCGCTAAAATTCAACATTTATTGAATCTTTCAGAACAGAAAAAAAGATCGAAAAATGAATATCGGACTCCATTATACGGGCAATATGATATATGTTTTAGCAAATTCATATTAATTACATATATTTTTGTTCATTGGGTCAGTACGTTAATTGAATGAAATATACCTAGTACATAATTATATCTGTTCTTAATTATAATTTCATATTAAATCGATATAATCGAAAACAGATTAGTTTGAAATTGAGATGAATGAATACCTACATGTGTGGTATTTGTTTAGACAAGTTTATGTTGTGTTAGAACTGGAGTTTGTACCAGTAGGCTAGCCCTGATAATCATGCATTGTAATCGAAATTGGATCATGTGATATATTTTTTTTTGTCAAAGTAGTAAATTTTTCTCGGCATGGACATAACTTCACGCTGAGACAACTGAGGTAGCAAAAACCATTCATCCATAATGAATAATTTCATGAACGCACAACACACTACTCGTACATATTAAATTACATTCAAGTGGAACATTTTTTTCTTCACCTCTATTTTATTATAAAAATAAATTCATTTTTATCTACATAAATCTACATCATTGGTATAATAGTAATAACAAATAAAACACAACTTTAGCTATATTTTATTTAACATTTTTCTTTAAAATATTGTTCTAAACCCCCAATAATTTGTTTATTTAAGTTGTTTTATCCTCTTATCTTCTATAGAAAAGAATAATGATCTCTATCCAGTTTTGAGTTATAAACCCATTCCAAAAAATTGTATGTTTCTTATTTGGGTAAGCAGTACAAATTTTCAAAATTGCATTTTCTCAATATGGTATTTCATAATTTTTATTTTACGGGTTCAATTTTTGTAAATAAAAAATGAAAATTCCTAAAAATGCATAATTATCGTAAAAAATCCTTTAATAATTTATACATATTGACTCACTTGTTTAAAAATAAAAAATCTGATTTGGCCAGCACATAACATGTCGCCAGATATTTTACCTGGTTGTATGCATAAAACGAAAAATATTTTTAAATACAAATACCTATATTCATGTCTCACTACAAAATAATTCTCACATATATTTGCAAAATCTATGGGATATTTTAATGTAAATTATGTACAATACATACATTTTCTTTATATTCAATATCCTGAAATTTTCTTTTTCTACTTTCTTTTTAGTTTTCTTCATATTCGTCAGTTTTTCGTAAATTCCTTTTATATTCTTTTTTACGTATATTCTTTTGCGTTGTTGACTTTTTTTTATTTTCATAATCTTCATAATAATGTACAAATATTTTTGACAGTGGCATACAAATATTTTTGACAGTGACATTTATGTGTCAATTACAAACATTTGAATTTCTTGCCTTGTAGTAGTTTGATCTGAGATTTTTTACATCAAATTATTTTATATGCATTTCTTTATCTCTAAATCTATAGAAGATATAACAATGAATTTATATGTATCGAATAAAGAATATAACGTTCTTTAATATAAGTATTTACATAAATTTTCGATAAATAATATTTAGATGATTTTTTTCTTGTAACTACTACTTTCGGTTGTCCAATTGTTACCAAAACTTAATCAACTTTTCCCATTATTGTTAGATTGAGGAATCCGTAGTTAAAAATGTATTATAGTATTTGAAAAATCGTGAACCCAACACTCACACATCCGCACACACATCCACACACACATACGGACATCATCGTAAAAATGTTATAATCGAATTCTAGGGACCTTAAAACGTGCTTATTCACTGAAATCTGTATATGCGATTTCTAGCATGAATACAATACCTCTCTTAGCGAGAGGTAAAAAGTAGTAAGTAATTTGTAGTAGTGTGGTGTAATTTTACATGTAGATTAACATGCCAATGCCAAGTTTGTATCTCGACCCAATTGAAGATTACCTAATACTAAAAAGTAGATATTTTTGGAGTACAAATTCACAAATATCTGCAAAACAAAAAAATTGTTTAATTGCTGATTGAACATTTTTAATTTTTTTTTAAATATTTTAGCCAAAATAAGATAGTGGTGTTACAGTGTGCCAGTCAGTTAAATTAGAGAAAAGTTGCCCTATTAGAAGGCCATGTTAGTGGTATATTGTTTATAAAAAATGCATAGGTCACTAGATATAAACAAGATTGTAAATTTGGCGGACCTTTATTTCTAGAAATATCTACCAAATACGAAATAACATGAAATTTTGGTTTATATTTCTTTAGGGTTCTTTGTTCTTTCTTATGCACATTCGAATGACGAATTGTTCACTGTTGGATTTCGAATTATGATGAAAAAGTTGTAATTTGTATATAGGCGTCATATTAAGATAATATTTTTTGCTTTCCAACGATGTATAATTTCTCCTTGTGCATTTGTTTCAAAGGGCAAAAATGCAACAATTATCAAATTTATTGCGCAAAAACAATGGTAGTAGCAATGAAACAAATGAAAATTACTGTTAAAGATTATGTTTTGTGTATTTCTGTTGCCAACTTCTTAATTTAATTATCAAAATATTATTCAGTTCAATGGGGTCATTTCACATTGTCCAATTATTTTTTTTTCTGAAAGTACACCAAAAACGACTTACGAAAATATACCTATATTTATTTTACAGAAATAATTTTTTAAAGTTTATATAAAATTTCAAATGACGTAATAATTTTGCGACCGTAGTTTCATCTACCGAGTAAAAATGGAACTACATTTGACGTTTATGTCATTGTGTCTTGAAACAACGATTGAAACTTTTGGAGTATTTATTGCCTCAACGAGTTGTTCACGCAGGACGTCACAAAACAATATTGTACAACCATTGTAATATCTAAAACAAACATAAATTGTATTTATTTATAATTTTTATTTAGCATATTTTGTTATTTGTACTTTAAAAAAACAACTTGTTGCAAGGATATTGATATGTTGGTTATGTAAGGTTATGTTAGAAAAGTGACAGATCTGATTTATGTACAGTGCAGGCATGACTAATTGTGTGCCTCACTATCGTGTATTTGTGTACAAAATTATGCCGTCACAAAATCAGACTCAGAATCTTTATGAAGAAAATCAGGAATGAAAAGTATAATAATATTAAATATTTTTTATGTATATATGCATAACATTAGGTAAATTTTTCATTTATTATAGAAAAATCAATATTTTTTTCTTTTTCGTATGACCCCATTAATTTTAATATTTTGAAAACATATTTATAAAATAAAATTAGGAAAATGTTTCATTGCCTACTGAGTTGATTAAATTCAGGGTGTTAAAAAGGGGATCTGTTGATTCTCAATCAAGAAAATTTAATTGAAAATCCTCAAATTTTTTTTTGACACCTTGTATATAGGTAATGGAAATGAGGAAAATAAACTTGAAAACAAACAGAGGTAATTAAATGATAATTTTATTTAATATTTGTGGCATTTTTTAAGCCTGATATATTGTTGGAAAGTAAAAAATATTTATTTTTCTATTGTGTAGGACGTGTAACTTATTTTGACCTATATCGTGCGGCCATTTATCAGGCGTCACCTCACGGACACTTATTCATGGTGTGGAAAGTGCACCATAGGGGTCTGCTATTTAAAATTCGAAATATTTTCGATGTCGGTTGGGATCGAACTCGGACCCCAGATTTGCGGCTAGACACACATCACAAGACCAATAAACATAAATTTAGAAATAAATATCTAAATGTACTACGGCAGAATTGTATCCATTGTTTAGTGTGCTAATGAGCAATAGCGAGAATTTAGTAACCTATCTTGTAACAAAGAATAACGATTTATTTATTATGACTATAATACATATTTATTTCTAGTTTTTTAAATGAATTTGTTGAGAATATGTATTATACCTACTCGTATATTACTTATACTCGTGTCGTATGTACAGCAGATCTCGTTTGGTACTTCAGAAGAGACACACAATGAAGATCCCTATTATTTGATTGAAATTTTACTTGTAGCCTATCATTGAATATGAAAATATAGTAAATAAAATAATAGCTATTTGTGTATTAAGAGCGCAAAATGGGACATTGTCGATTGAGAGGTTGATGACGCGCGACGCAGGAGCGCGGCATTTTCTCGAAATCGTCAATGTCCATTTGCGCACGAAACACACAAGATTTTTTCTACAGTCCTCCACCATAACAAAAAATAATAAAATGTACACTCTGTAATTACAGTACTACTTCATAGTTTTGCAGTGACAGTGAAGATCGAACGTATTCAAATATGACTTCAAGATATTGTTTTAGTTTTTGTTTTTTCAAAAAAATAATGCCAATTTTGTAATGAATATTATAATTTTTTTGTATAAATTATTTGTTTCAAGTACATTAAACTAGTACAGTGACAGTGAAAAAGTGGATGTCCATTGGGAGCGTTCACGCCAAACTTTTGCAGGTGGCAGCACAACTGCTCACACAATTTATTTTATATTAAATTTTAATTTATCGTTATTTTCCATTCTTTTTGAGCTACTGCTTCAATCTAATCTAAGCATTTTATACTTTCATTTTTGTAAATGAATGCCGTATTTTACTTTCATAGCAGTGTGGCATTTTGTTTGGTTATGTAATATACCGACAGGGGACAGGGCAGTTATATGCCAGGTTGACTTCTGAATGCGGTAAATGTCGAGGTATGTAGACAAGTGACATTTCTGAACATTGTATAGTTAGAAATTTGGACAGCGAGCGTTTTTTCTACATTGTCGTACATGAGCGGCAAAGTGACATTTTGCGTTGACAAAAGAGAGCGCAAATGGCTACTTTGTATATAGACTGTAGAAAATAGCTATTTGTGTATTAAGAGCGCAAAATGGGACATTGTCTATTGAGAGGTTGTTGCCGCGCGACGCAGAAGCGCGGCATTCTCTCGAAATCGACAATGTCCATTTGCGCTCGAAACACACACAAGATTTCTACAGTCGTGGCGACCCCTATGTGGCATAGGGGTCCTCCACCATAACAAAAATTTTGTTTCGACTACATTAAACTAGTGCAGTGAAAAAGTGGATGTCTTTTGGGAGCGTTCACGCCAAACTTTTGCAGGTGGCAGCACAACTGTTCACCCAATTTATTTTATATTTAATTTTAATTTATCGTTATTTTCCATTCTTCTTGAGCTATTGCTTCAATCTAATCTAAGCATTTTATACTTTCGTTTTTTGTAAATGAAGCCCTATTTTATTTCACAGCAGTGCGGCATTTTGTTTGGTTATGTAATATACCGACCGGTAAATGTGTAATTTCAGTGCCATTAGTTCCTGACTATACGTTTCCATTAAGAATATGTAGACAAGTGAAATTTCTCAACATTATATAGTTAGAAATTTGGCCAGCAAGCGTATTTTCTATATCTACTTTGTCGCGTATGAGCGGCAAAGTGACATTTTGCGTTGACAAAAGAGAGCGCAAACGGCTACTTTGTATATAGACTGTAGAAAAATATGTTTATTTCCTGTAGATTAAGTTACATGACATAGGAAAAATAAAAAAAAATCTTACAAAATATAAGTACAATATAAACATAATCATTCAGTTTATAACTTATTTAAAAATTCATTTACCATGTAATAGTTTTTAGATACTAAATTTTTTTTAGATCAGATTTAAATTATTTATTTTTAGTGTTTTAGTGTTTTCCATGGCTACAGGAAAATGATTGAATAATTTAATTCCTATATAGCGAGGGTTTTAGACAGTTTTGTTGAAATTAATTTTTGGAATTACAAAATTACGTTTACCGCGAGTATTGTAACTATGAATGTCACTATAAGTAAGTAACTTATCTTTATTTTTCCAAACGTTTATTAATGTATTAAATATATATATATATATATATATATATATATATATATATATATATATATATATATATATATATATATATATATATATACAGGGTGTTAATTAAAAAGCGGGCCATATGCGTTTAACATGGGAAATCAGTTTTTCATTGCGCAAAAGTTCCCATTTAATTTTAAGCAATAAAGTTTCAAATAAAAGTTGTAGATAATTAAACTGTACGCCTAAATCACTAAACAGATTTAATTTTGCACGTTTGGTAACGTGTAAAATCGAATTTGAAATTGTAGAAAAATTGCTCATTTGTAGCGATAGCCATGGAATTTTAACAAAATTACAAAGAAATACATATCGTTTGAATTGTCAAAATTTCGATTTTTCAGGTTACAAAATAAAATTGAAATAAAATCTCTGCAGTGATTTAGATCTAGATTATAAAAACTAAATATTTTCAGCTGCTTAGGTATAGAATATAATTACATGTAATTTTTATTTGAAAATCGAATTGCTGACAGTTCAAAATAAATGCATTTCTTCATAACATTGTTTTTATTCCATGGCTATCGCCACAAATAAGCAATATTTATAGAATTTCAAATTCAATTTTACACGATACCAAACGTGCAAAACTAAATATGTTTAGTGATTTAGACGTACAATTTAATTATCTACAACTTTTATTTAAAACATTTTTGTCTAAAATTAATTGGGAACTTTTGCACATGGAAAAACTGATATCCCATGTTAAACGCCTATGGCCCGCTTTTTAATTAACACCCTGTATATATATAATATATATATATATATACAGCTCAGGGATGATAATTGTGAACAGAGATTATCAATATGAGGGTCCCTTGTTTGTTTATTACAATGTACAAGCAAACTTTCATTACATTTCTTATTCGAAAAATTAATAAAAGCAGATTTTTTATGTTTAATGTTAAATTTACAGATGCAAACCAGCTAGATAAAGATTTCACTAGTACTAAATGTGACCAGGTATTAACCGATAAATCGTCTGCATATGTAACAAAGACATTAGATTCCAAAATATTTTTAATGCTATTAATATCTAATAAACAATACAGGGCCCAAACTGGAGCCCTGTAGGACACAGTATGTTATGTATTTATCATCTGATTTATAATTATTATATAAGACTGTCTGTTTACGATTGGTAAGATAAGATTCAATCCATTTTGAGCAAACACCTCTATATGATTTATCTACACGACTCTTTATAAATCGAATTCACAAGGGATATGAGAATTTGTTTGAATTAAAGACAATTCGAACTAGAAAAAATCAAAGAAAATTAAATGAACATTTGTGTATATTACAAAGAGTATGCAATAGAAAAAAATTGTTTATTCAGTTTTAAAACAGAAACATAACAATTTGTCCGAAAACTGGGATGTACATTAGGATGGGGTAAAATTATGAAAGTTGCAACTAATAGATGGTTTGATAGGGAATTAATGCTCTATGGTGACAAGTTAATTGTAGTAAAATTAATTTTTTTATCTTAATTCCTTGAACTGCCACAAAGCCATTGAAGTAATTACCGAATAAAAGAAAATCTAAAAGTTGTCTACATTTTTTTTTTTTATTTTATTTATTAATATCTTCTTTTCTCTATATTTGTAACATAACATTAAAGTTATACCAAGAGACTCAGAAACACGTTTTAAATATTTTTAAATAATGAAAATAAAAGAATGTCCAGGTATTGGATAGGAAAATAAGGGTTTATTCCACAAAAGGTCGGGTATTTTTGATTTTAGGATATGTTGTATATTTAGGGATCCTAATAAAAAATACAAGTTTTTGACTAAGAGACCCCTCGGGAAAATGGAAAAATTGACGAAATTTATATATATATATATATATATATATATATATATATATATATACAGAATGTACAAGATAACTTTTCCAACATGGGGATCTCGAGAACTATAAGAGATACGAAGCAGGTTAAATTAGACAACTTGCCTTGTCTGTTTTGTTATTTAAGAAAAAATATGTAGGTCACAGGTATTGGAGAAAATGTAAATGTTGCAGTTTTTTATTGTTGCAAATATTTTCCATGTGAAATAATAATGGATTTTAATTTGAACATCTTTAAGGCACTTTTTATCTTCTTTCGAATGACGATGCTCAATATTTTTTATCACTATTAGTTTTCGAGTTGTGATGTCAAAGTTTTAATTTTTATATAGATGCCATATAGGAAAATTGCACCATTGAAAAAAGAATATTTTTAGGTTTCCAACCTTGTGTAATTTGTTTATTTTCACTTGTTTCAAACACCGAAAATATAACAATTTCTAAATTTATACGTTAAAAAAATGGTTGTTGCAATGAAACAATTAAAAACACAATTGGAAATAATAATTTGACTATTTTCATTGATAATTTCTTTAATTACTTCTCAAAATTTTATAGTCTTAATATTTGTATTTGGACGTCATATTAGGCAATGACAATTTATAGCGAAATTTAAAAAAATGTTTCAATGTATGTCAGTAATATTAAAGTATATGAATATTAGAAACTTAAAATTAAACAAATAATAATACCTGACTGATGATTACATATGTTTCATTGCAACAACAATTGTTTTTAATCTATAAATTTAGAAATTGTTGTATTTTCGGTGTTTGAGACAAATGAAAATAGACAAAATACACATGGTTGGAAAGCTAAAAAATTCTCTTCCAATATGGCGGCCATATGAAAATTAAAACTTTGATATCATAACTCGAAAACAAATAGTTATAAAAAAAATTCAGCATCGCCATTCGAAAGATGATAAAAAAAGTGCCTTAAAGATGTACAAATTAAAATCTAGTATTACAGTATGATCTCTTTAACCCGGACATGTTCTAATCCGAACCTCCAGTAATGCGAACAGGGACAACTCGGAGCCATAATCCGAACAACGCCTCGTTAATCCGAACAGCAAAGTGATTCCTGCCAGCTAAATGACGGAATCCCTTGATTTCATATTCTCTAAGAACTGCTCTGTGCTCTGTTTACTGTTTATTGTTCATTAGACCTTTGTCTGTTACTGAGTTAAGTTTGCACTGCAATTTAAAGCTAAGCTGATTTCCAAAAGAAAACACGTTACTTTATCGATTAAAGAAAAGATCGAGATTATTAAGAGTTTAGAGGCGGGTACCACAGTGACCAGTTTATCGAAAAAATACAGTGTGGAAAAATCAACGATTTGCGACATAAAAAAAAAACAAGACGAGTATTCTATCCTATGACACCACAGCCAGTTCTTTCATCAATGAATGAAAAACGTTGAAAATAAGTGCATATCCAGAAGTTGATAAAACAATTTATACCTGTTTTTTACAGCAAAGATCTAGAGGTCAAAAGATGATTGACTATGTACATATGTATGATTTTTTAACACAAAATTGAATTATTTTAGGTGTGCCCATATCGGGAGAAATTTTGTGTGAAAAAGCATTATTCTTTTATGATCAGACTCACAACGATGACAATTTCAAACCTAGCTCCAGATGGCCTGATAAGTTCAAAAACAGATACGGAATTCGACAACTATCAATTACAGGAAAAAAATTATGAAGTGAAGAGGCTGCTGTTGAGCCATTTAAAAACGAGCTTCGAAATAAAATAGCAGAAATGCAGTTGTGTCCAGATCAAATTTACAATGCCGACGAAAGCGGACTTTTCTGTAAATTACTTCCTCAAAAAACACTTATTCACCAAGCTAAAACATCAGCTCCAGGTAGAAAAATGAGTAAGGAACAAGTTACATTTATGCCCTGCTGTAATGCTTCCGGCACACATAAAATGAGATTGTTTATAGTGGGCAAATCTCAAAAGCCACGAGCTTTTGGAAATGAATCGCAGCCGGTGAGGTAGGTACCAAGAACAGAAAAGAGCCTGGGTTATACCAGAGAAATTTTCAAGGACTGGTTTTACACAGATTTTGTTCCAGCAGTGGGGAAAAAAAATGCAACAGCTGAATTTAGAAGCTAAGGCACTTGATTTTAGGCAATGCCCCAGGACACCCTGAAGACTTATATTCTGAAGATAAAAAAATATTGTAATGTTTTTGTCGGCAAATGTAATTCCGTTAGTGCAACCGATGGACCAAAATGTGATTCAAGCGATCAAGTTAAATTACCGCAAGAGGCTTTTAAAAAAATTATTGCTTCCGAAGGTGCAGGTATTTCTGCAGAACTAAAGAAAGTTAATTTGAAAGATGTTGTTATCAGATTATCAAGAGGATGGGAACATGTAAGGCCGAAACTTATCCAAGAGTCCTGGACTAAACTTCTTCTAATAAACCATTTTTCTAAAAGATGTCACACGACAAGAAGCTCTTGAATGGGCTATCGGACATGAAGAATCATGGGAATCCACAAATGATATGGATATTTTGGTACATATTCAGAATGAATGAAGCTCCGACGAAGAAGTAGAAGTGATACCAGGACATGTAAAGCAGTCAGAAGTTTTGAAACGTGTTTGAAGTGGACCGAAGAAAATGATGAATCGGAACACCACATTCTAATTATATCGGAAATGAGAAAACAAGCCAAAAAGGCAAAAGAAGCGAACATTAAACTTAAATTAGATTTACTATTGACTTTAATATATGTACTTTATTTTGTTATTCATATTTTGGAGTACCTCGCTTAGGTTCTCGGCGTAAATTAACCTTCATATACAGCACCCCTAGAACAAACTATGAACTTCGATCTCCAATTAGACAGTTGTGTGCTACATTCAACACTGTGTCCATATACATTAACAATCTTGACATTTTCCATGATACTCAGTCCAAATTTAGAAAACAAATTATGAACTATTTCTTGTCTGATCTTTAGCAATTAAATTGAGTTATATGTAAGTACAGTTGTTTTTTAATTTCATATTTGAAAATAAAGCATTTTTTATTGTGAGAATGTAGAAATTCTTAGAGAATTAAGAAAATGGATATTTTCTGTGATTTGTTGGATAATCCGAACATTTCGATAATCCGTATCAGCCTGTGCAATTATTAGTTTGGATTGAAGAGGTACAACTGTATTTCAAATTTGGACGATAAAAAACTGCAAAATTTACAGTTTCTATTGACCTATTTATTTTTTCTCAATATCAAAACACTATTAAAATGGTCTCCTAATGAGACAACTTTGTCTAATTTAACCGACTTCTAATCATTTATATCCCCATGTTGGAAAAGTTATTCTGGACCATTCTGTATAATTATATATACATATACCAGCGCCACATTAAAGAAATGTTTCAACTATTAATATCTAGCGAAATCAGATTTGCAAACAACATGATACCCGCGAAAACATTTCTGTAAACGATTCGCTCTCAACTTTGGAGCAACACAAACCTTGCTTATTTACCAACAATCTATTGACCACATCATCCACATCTCTGTAACCCACACCAACAAATCTCTGGCAGAGAATGACAGTAATAACAGGAGGTATGAGCGCACGTGTACTCATACAGCAGCGCGGCAGTGTGTTTACACCGCACACGAGTGTGTTAGTGGAGCGTCTCAAGTTCGCTTGCACATCAACGTAAATTGGTGAGATGATTCATGGCCCAGAGGAGGGGACAAGTGCATGGAACAAGAGCCACGCATCAATCACAACATGATGATGATGTGTGGATGGAGTCAGTGATGGAACGGTAACGGTGTGGGATACGGGGAAGGTTAGTGATCGACCTTCGGAGATTCGTTAACCGTACTACCATTCGTCATTTATATCGTTACTTGAAGGCAGATAAACGCGTTTCATTATTAGTGAATAATTTCTATGATACAACCAACTAATTTGAAAGACAAGTGTTTACATGTTTCAATGAAAATTATAAATGATGCAACTCAGTGTTGCAATAATTTGGGAACATTTAATAGAAGTTTTCAGGAATTAAAGACCAAGCTAAGAGAAAAAAACTACAGACAAACTTTAACTTTGATGAAATAGAATGTTAAATGAGATAGGGACATCAAATTCTTAATTCATGCAGATAGCAGCGACAGAAGATCTAGAAGACCAGAAGCCTACCGAAATCATCTATGTATGTCTACAAGCAATTTGGTTGAATCAATCAAATGGTTCAACTAAATTGAATCATGTATTTACGCCTGTATTGAACAGTCCTTTTTAAAATTTGTAACCATTTTATCACAAAGTGTAGGCTATCAATATCGTCATGGAAGAAACTTTTTGTTCTTCAGAGCTGCGCACTCTTAACATTTACTTTACACACGCATCCGAGACGGACCTACGACTCACGTCTCAACAACGGTTATACTATACAATTCAGAATCTAACCAAACCAGCATAGAGACGAATACAATGAATACTGTAAAGTTTTAGGATAGAAACAGGGAAGATGAATCTCCAGTTGAGTTGCTGAATCTTCCTTTGAGTTGATTTAGGGTAGGAAGGTCGAAAGATGGTAAGAAAAAAATAGGAAATTTTGGTAGGGCAGATTCAAGTCACTTACAGGCACCTGTGTTACACTGTGAGTATGTTGGGTAGGTGCTACTACCTTTGTAACATGTTTAGACCTTTAGGGTTGATTCGAGCTGTATATTTTGCGTTTGATTTGAGTTACAGTTCCTATCATGAAAAATAAGGACTTGGCATTAATAACACGGAAAAATGTAGTATATGTATAATTTCAAAGGAATCATAGATAAACAGTGGCAAAAATAATATTAAATGATCAGTTTTACCAAAATTTGTAACTTATTGTACTTACATTGTTAATACAAATCAAATTTGTTAATTAATATTAGTTATTATATTTTTTTATAATTCCGTTAAACACACATCGTTTTCTTCGTTGCTTATTAGAAAGTGATTAGTAACAAACTATTGAATATACATATTATTATTTACCCGTGCTCACAAAATTATATGAAAAACTAGAATTTTACATGACACATATCTCACTATGTGTTGACTTATAGGTATATAAACAAATGGAAAATTATATTACTTATTTGTAAGATTTTAGAAGTGAAAAGTGATCGAATAAACTTACGAATTTCTCAGAAAATGTGTTTGTTGGCCCAGAAACTAATGGGTCAATTCTGTTCAATACTGTAAGTCTTACAGATCTGCAAATCTGTAAAAAAGTGACAAAAACACATCTATTCTTGTTGATTAATATATAATTATACATAAGAGTGGCAGGTTTCGTTGCGATTCTGATCATTATTTACAGATTTACAGTATTGTAAGACTTACAGATGTGAACAGAATCGACCCATAATGGTTTTTCTGAAATTCATATAACGATAACGGACAGAACAACAGAGAGATGAGAAATTTTTGTTATTCTGTTGCCGACAGTCGCCATAACAACACTTGTAACTCATGTTTGTATTTTTAATTGTATAAAAACTAATATCTTATATTTTTATACAAAATAACATAAATGTAAATTCAATGTAACTTTAATAAATAACTCTTTTGTTCTTAGATATTTATTACACAGCAATACTAATTTTGTCTTCTCTGCTGCCAGTAAATCCAAAGAAACTGAATAAATATTCCTCCAAGACCTACAAAAATTGGGGCAATAGACAGTGAACGTGAACTTTTTTTGAATAAGTACATACTTTATTTATAGATAAATATATAATCTCGGTATATTACCCATTACTGGGTGTGCCAATCTGCTTTGTTCACAGATATCGTACCGTGTAGACGTTTACCAGACATCACCTTAAAGACAAAATATATTATGTAACTTACAATATACCTCATTTTATTTATGTATTTTTGTTTATAAGCGAATAAATTTATTATTATATATAATTTATTATTTTCCCTGAATCCTAATATAATATACTTTAGTAGCTGGAATGTTTAGTTATTAGTGTAGTGTATTTTGTGTGCTCGTTAGTACGTTCCCGTTCATTACACATTTCTGTGTCGGGTACGACCTGGACCTGGACCCAGCCGACTCTCAAACCATCCGTCTCCATCAGGACGTCCTTGGCTCTTTCTCTTCTCCGGCTCTAACGTCTTGCAATTCTACACCAACCACACCCGGATATATTTAACAATCCACCAGTTATAACTACCAGAAAAAATCATACACAAAAACAAACCAAACTCTCAACCAGCTGTACGCTGTACTGTAATGAGATGATGATATAATATGCAAAACTTGCGGACTTTATAGCAGAAACATAAATTTAAAATACACCAGGAAGTAGTCTTTGTTTACGAGAACATTTTTAATAAGACACGCAGACGAAACACTGACAATTTAATTTAGTAAGAGTACGTGTATGACTTAAGTAAATTAAATATAGTTGTGTTGTGTTTTTCTTAGTCTACATGACGTAATTATATTAATGTTAACATGTGTGTGTATGAAATATTAAATACTATAATCCGTTTTAAAATTTATAAATTCAAAATTCTGCTCATTTTCCTAGTTCATGTTACACCGAAATTATTTACCTGTAGAAATTTTCCATCTTACGAAATAAAAATACACATTTATTACAAAAAAAAACTCTACGGTATGTTGAGATTAAAAGTTACAATTAAAATTTGTTGTAATAGTAATTTACGTAACATGACCTAAAAGTGATACTTTACTGGGTTATAGCAAACATATTCCAAAGCCAGCCGTAGGCGAGGTTTGGAAGCTTGTGAGCCAAATAAAGACACTTTCTGGTGATGTTGGGTACATTTTTTCGCGATCTTGAAAAAGAGAAATAAACATAACATAAGAAATAAATAATTATTTTTTGGTTATGTTTAAGATCCATGTTATACATTTTAGAGAAAATTATATTTGGCTATCAGGGTCGAATGATTTGATATTGTTTAATATTACATTCCGTTATTGGACGGACGTTTCGGCACTCAAAGCTAAAATATTTTACACATATGTGAAAAATGAAAACAAAGTAAAAAATCTGATGTGGCCAGCACATTACCTTCCGTCAGTTCTATGTATTTTGTATAAATGTCATACAGAAACTTCCTTGCAAAAGATTTAATTTCTTGTACATTACCTTAAGGCAGGTGTATGTATTTTATACAAATTCCATACAGAAAGCAAAAGGTCCTATATTTCCAGTAAAATTATAACACAACCATACTGTCAACTGCTCTTGACACTGACACCTTTCAATTAGAATTTCCGTAATGTAGCAGCTGTTTCCAGACTTATAACATAGCTGGCTAATATATGATATTTAAATTCTTTATAATTTTTTAACTCTATATCCATTTAATATGAAGTATAAAATGCATTCAAATCGTATAGAGAATAAAATATTCTTTAATATTTATAATAACATTAAATGTGAAAAAATTATATTTAACATTGTTTTTTCAAGAAAAACTGTTAAAATCTTCAAATGAGGGTACTTCCGGTTGATCATTTCTACCCAAAATCTAATCAGCTCGTCACATGGATGTAACGAAGAGGATACGAAAGAATTATAATTTTTGGAATTGTAGTATTAGAGTTATCGCATTAGAAAATTTTGTCACACACACACACACACACACACACACACACACACACACACACACATACATACACACACACACACACACACACACATACAGACATCATCGTGAAAATAGTAAAATCGTATTCTAGGGACCCTAAAACGTGCTTATTCATCAAAAACTCACCACCGTTTTTTTTCACCAAAGACAATACCTTCCTTACCTAAAGGTGACGGAAGGTAAAAACCAACGAGTACAAAATTTGTGGTACTTACATTGTTACATTTTAAAAAGTACAATTAATTTTTATACAATAATACAGGAATATTATGCTCTATTCTTGAACAATTCATTATTCGACAGCAGTGTTGTGACTGATCTAGATTATTTGATCTAAATCACTGATCTAATTCATTTGGTATGGTTTTTGATCTTATATAGATCCTTTTATGTATTCAGACCTTGCTTTGGATCTTTAAAAACTATAAACTATAATCTATGATCTTAAAAAAGATTAAATATACAGGGTGTTCATTTTAAATGGACCACCATTGCTCTCTCGAGAACTATAAGGGTTACAAAGACGGTAAAATGAGCAAACAATTTCTATTTCACAAGACAACTTTAAAGAAAAGAATAATTATTTTTTTGACCAGTGCTTCTCAAAATACGGGACCTAAATTTTAAATTTTTACGAATTTTTATTCCCTTACACAATGATTTTTTTGAGAGAAATGCATGTAAAGTTTCATATTAACTTGATTAAAATATGGCTATAATAAGAGTGTCATGAATGGAAAAAACGAATACGTATAAATTTATCCATAAAATAAACAGAAAAAGTATTAATGTAAACCTGTGGAAAATTTAATAATCTTTAATTTTTATATAAACATAAATCTCGAAAAAATAACATTTACAGGTATTTTTTAGAAAACCTATTTTGAGCTTCAAGTAAAGTGCCATTTTCAATTATCATCGTGAAAATATTAAAATTGGATTCTAGGGTCCTTAAAACGTGGTAATTTACCAAAATCGCGAGCTAAGATTTTTAGCACGATCCCTGATCCCTATATCTCCCTTACTGAGGGTAGCGGGAGGTAAAAACAGATCCGATCGCAGAAATTGACCTATGATCTGATCTAGAACATATTAATTGTAAAGATCTTGATCTTGGTCTAGATCCTTTATAAATTTATCTGTAACAGTACTGTTCTACAGTAAAAGGAAACATTGTTAAGCGTTCTTTTTACTGTCGAATAACGAATTGTTCGTTTTAAAATGTAAGTACCACAAATTTTATCATTTCTGTATCATTAATGTTGGGCTCGTATATTTATAAGCTCCCCATAGTTAAACTGTAAGTTTTATCATTTCAATTTTCTTTTCAATTCAAACCAGCAAACCACAATAGTCTATTACTCTACTCTGATCACCTAACACCTCTGATAGCTAAACGTTAAACCACAGTAGTAAAGTGGTTGTTGCCAGCCACTGTCTGTTGCTCTTTAGTATCTGTCTGTTCTCTACTGCAGAAGAGTCCGTTTAGCTCGTGCCAAAGCAACATTACACCACTGTTGAGGATTTCGGTTGAAAGGAGAGACCGATCAGTTGGCCTGCAGCCCAGAGTCAAGAGGATAGATGATGAGATTTTTTATAAAAACTAAAAGTTGTGGTTGAGGAGATTATTGGAAGAGTTGGTTTATGTCAAATACTTAGTTCTCTGAATTGAATCACATATATCATGAATGACCATTCGGATTCATTTGCATATCTCGCAAACATTTGTGAATGATGCAGCAGTTTTTAAGAGTGATAAAAAATTGTGGCTTACAGATACAGATTGAAATGATGTAACAAATATATGAACATATCGTCATTCCTTTTACATAATAAACATATTTTTGAGTTTACTATTTATTTAGTAATAAATGCAGATTTGTTTTTTAGCATAAGTTTCATTAAAATAAATTAAATGCGCTCCAAATTTAACAGTATACGATGTTGATCGAAATGTAACGAGAATTTTTGAGTTTCACATGTTATTCATTTTCGGTTGAGCTAATTGTTTATTAAGTTAGTGCCACAGTCTTTGAAGTGTATGTCAGGTTTCATTCATATTGAACGCGTAGTTTTATGTTTGACAACTACATAATAATTAAACATTTGGAAATGCTCGGCAATTTTTTAAATTTAAATGACGAAACAAACATTTTGCATTCAATTTTGTGTTAAATATAGTATAAATATAAAGTATAATGAAGTGGTGTAATTATTGAAAAAGGCCTTTGGCGACGAAGCTATATTGCATTGCAACCAAGGTTTTATAAATAGTACTCGTACAAACGTTATCAAGGTGAAGACATGAATTATGACAAGAAACCCGGGCGTCCTAGCATTCTAGCATATCAACCACCGATGAAAATGTGGCAAAAATTGAAGATATTGTAATTGGTAATCGCCAAAACACTCTAAAAGAGGTTGAGGTTACTGAGGAAGTTTGTATTTCATACGACTCAAGCGAAATATAAACAACACCGTCGTAATGCCGTATTTACCAGACGCGATTCGTATTTACCTGTGACTTTCATTTTTCGGAAAATTAAAAGGATATTAAAAAGAAAACTTTTGCGACCATAAAGAAAATAAAGACAAAATCACTGCAGGAGCTGAAGGTTATACAACAAAGTGCATTCTACAAAGTGTTTTGCATACTGAAAACAACGTTAGCAACAGTGCATTTATCTATTGAAGAATACTTTGAAGGGGACAATATTAATATTTATGAATAAATTATTACCTTTTGAAACAAATGAAAATTCTCGTTATTTTTTTAACAAACCTAGAGTATGGGGCACTAAAATCACCGATGGCGGACCAAAGACAGATACCGAATGACTGCTAATGTTGTTTTGTGATTATTATTAATATTATTATTATTATTATTATTATTATTATTATTATTATTCTTGTCCAAAGTCCAAATCATATACATAAATATAAATAATTATTACACAATAAATATATAAAACATTACAACAAATATTTCTCACTCCTTAGATACTAAAGTGACCGATTTTCGGTAGCGAAATACCGCATCCGGACCACATGGAGTGAGTTAGCTGAGCTTGTTGTTATAACCATATAAATAGTTAAATTTTGAAATTATGGAAATAGACCTTATGCATTGCCTGACATTAACTAGGACAATAAAAAGAGCTGTGAAATAAGCTGCCAGATTCCTGTCAGCTTCTCTTCCACAGTTCTCTGCTGTATCTAAAGCGTTTATATAGGTGTTTTTGATATTATTGGTTTTACGTTTAGTTCGCCTATAAAGATAAGTATTATCTGTTTTGTGATTACATTTGTCAAATATGGAGAGAAAATTTATTTTGTATCAAGAAATTCTAAATTTTTATGAGAAATACACCCGAATTTTACTAATATCATAAAATCTGTCTTGCACTAGTTTAGGTACTGTACATATACTCGTATAATCATTGCTGGGTAATCATTGAAAATTATTGTTAAATTTGAAGTTGGTCGAATTTGAACCGAGGTCGTCAAAATCACTTATGGTTACATAATGCAGTCAGGCACATGACTATATTGTAATTTATAAAATTTGTAAAAAATAATTACAGGTTAATTTGTGAGTCACCCCCGCCCCCGTATTAGTGTGTTAAAAGTAGGACAATAATTATGATTGTTATATGTTAATTTCCAATGTCAGGCTCAGGCACATCTCATCCAGACATTTCCAGTGTGCTAGACGTGTGACACAATTAAACACATCGCACATACATACGTAATACGCGTTCGCGACATGTGTCGGGGGCGTGGGAACCATCGTCGCGAATGTCAATTGCTCTAGGTCACATCTCTCGCCCGCCGGAGCTAGGCGTAGCTAGTAGCTCTCAGCCATAGCCACAGCAGACGCATACATGGACCTCTGACGAATTTCATTATGCAACACTTGCAAAATTAAGCCAAATTGCTCACATAATGAATGGAAATTGGTAACTGTCGCTCTAGATGATGAATGTATGTTGTTTTTTGAATATATTACACCAGTAAGTGCAAACTGGTACATATACTTGTTCATGCATTTTTGTTTTTAATTTTTATTGTCATTTAACTTTCCTAATTTGGATACCAATTATTATATCACAGAAGCCGTTAAGCAGTTAAATATATATTTATGAAAAGAAAAATACATTTTTTAATTAATTGAAAAAATAATAGTTATTGGAGAGAGCGAGAGAACAGGCCCTATACAGGGTGGTGACTTGAACGACAAACCATACGGGTTTCAATGGTAAAACCTTATTGTGCTTTTATTTGCTCCCCTAATTATTTTAGAGCAAAATTGTATTTAGGTTTTTGCTACAGGAAAAAATACTGTATCCGAATATGCTAATGTTGATAATTTTTCAATTTCCGGAACCGTAAAAATAGTCGAAAACAATAAAAGCATTTTTGCAAATATTATTGATGCCATGGAAAAAAAGCGCAAATATCTGTCACTACTTAAATAAATCTTAAATTTCGTTCTCGTCAAATTACATTGTTGTAATCAACTATTACATTGTTGTCATCAACACTACAATAAAAGTGTTTTCTTTATCCTTGTTTTGAAAATAATGTTAAACGTCAAGATTCTTTGACAGATGTTTACACTTTTATTTAAATTTTTGTTCCAAGGCAACAATGATTTTTGTAAAAATGTTATTGTTTTCGGCTATTTTTACGGTTCCGAAAATTGAAAAATTATAAACAATAGCATATTGGATCAATAATAAACGAAAAGAACGATATCACATTGGAAATACAAGCTAGAATAACCGCCAGTAATAAAGCATACTACTCCCTAGTGTCGCTATTGAGGTCTAAACTTTTAAGCAATCAACTTAAGGTTAGAGTCTACAAAACCATCATACGTCCAATACTAACATACGGATGTGAAACCTGGATCCTACGGAATGAAGACGCAAACAAACTCCTGGTCTTCGAGAGAAAAATCCTCCGAAGAATATTTGGCCCAACCCAAGAGCAGGACGGAACTTGGAGAAAGAAATACAATGCTGAAATATACGAAATTTATAACGAGCCAAATATCACAAACACAATAATTAGAAGCATGAGAATAAGATGGTTGGGACATTTCGCAAGGATGCCCGAAAATGAACCGGTAGTAAGAGCCTTCCGTAGTACACCAGGCACAACGAGACCAAGAGGTAGACCAAGACTAAAATGGATCGACGATGTATACAAAGATCTCCAAAAATTAAATGCTCGAGATTGGAGAAGACAAGCACAGAATAGACAAGAATGGAGGCAGATCGTGGAGGAGGCGAAAACCCGACAAGGGTTGTAAAAGCCAGAAGATATTCGGATGCAGTATTTTTTCTGTAATAAAAACTTAAATACAATTTCGCTCTAAAATAATTAGGGGGGCAAATAACTGCACATTAAGATTTTACTATTGAAACCCCTATGCTGCGTCGTCCAAGTCACCACCCTGTATGTAATTTAAGAGGTGTTAAGATATTTAGGTACTATCTTATTGCAAATATGTTAACAAATCGTGTTGTCAGTACCTTACAGCTTACATGAACATTTACATATGAAAAAGCTGTTTATGAAACCATGGACCCACCACTACACGCCAGAGACGAAAGAACAAACAACAGCTCCAGAATTGCTTTTCGGATTCCTGCCACACGCTCGTACTCGCCAAATTAAGCCTCTACTGACTTTTTCTTGTTTCCAAAACTGCAACAATGGCTCACTGGAATAAGAATTCTCTTTAACACGAAAATTATCGCTGAAATAAACGCTTATATTGAAGAGTTGGAGAAAACTTCTTATACTGAAGTTATAATATAACGAAGTTAGAATATCGTTGATCTAAATATACTGCTGAGATGAAAAAAGATTAGAAAGAATTAAACTTTGTAAAAAAAATTCGTCAAAATTCACGTTTTTTTTGTCAGGTAGTGTTCATACTCAGTTGATTGTTCATTGCAATCGATTAACCAAGATCAATAGCGACCATATTTCCACAAAAATGATATCAACTTAACTTTAAGATAAAATAAATTTTGTCAATTGAGAGTCGAAGTGGAAGTGGCGTCAGCTGTAAAATAGGTTGCAAAATTTGTATGTATCCCGAGATTTATGTGAAAAGTCTAATTGAGATAAATGGCATATTATATAGAAATTTGCTTACATAATTTATCCGTTGTCATACAATTACTGTAACCCAGTGTGCTTTGATCATATAATTCTACATAGTTTCTTACGAAGTTTATCAACTGGTCTATTTCTCAACTGTTCACTGTTCTGTCATTTTACTAATATTTCTAATAATATCGTAATAATATTCCAACAAAAATAATTCTGACCTGTACACAAATTAAATAAATTTGATATGAAAAATATGAGAAAACTGAGCATGCGTAAACACATTAACCGCCGTCGATCGTGAATTGAGCACACTTGTTCAATGTGACCACTGCCTTTTAGGCTTAGAACTCTTTGAACTACCCTTGTGGAGTGTACTCATCGCTACAGCTTCAAGTTTTAAATTCACTTGGCTAAATTGTCTTCACGTATGTATCACCTGATGAGTTAAAACGACATCATATTAATTTGGATGAAAACTAGCCAAAAAAAGGTTCCATACTCCGTTCCATTTAAGTCATTCAGTAGATGGCGCTCGTATCAGCGCCAATTTTAAGTAGCCGAAATTGCATTGGGTAAACTTACCTCTTGTCTCCAATTTCAGCCAATCAGTGAGTTCAAAACTATGTCCTATTCTTTACAAAACGAATTGCTTAAATGGAACAAGGTATAGTCAAGAAACCATTTCATTGAAGTGACATTTGTAGGTAACTCAATATTAATTTATTACAAATTTTATTATAAATTATTATTAAATAGATGCTCGCTACATAAAGAAAAAGATTTAAAAAAATTACGTATATTCTCTAAAACATGGTTTAAAGTTATATGTAGTATGTACTGAGTTTGTTCAGAACGTTAATTTGATTACTAAAAGAATAAACTGCATGTAGGTAATTTGTTAGGTAAGTTCCGTTTTAATTTGAAAATGAAATTCTTGTGTTTATAATGAAAACATAATTTATAAATGAAACTATAATGAGTTCATTAATAAATCTCATTGTATGCATACACTATAAAGTGAAAATGAATTTGTATTGCACATTAAGTCCTCTATTAAAGTTAATAGTAATATCAACAATAGCATTCCAATTACACTGATCCAATGACTAATACGCGAAATAACAAGCATTCATTTTCAATTACCTCGGGAGTATTTTACGGGCTCTTTCGGAACCATTTCGCTTGTAGATTTAGTTTGAGGCCAAGAGAAGTGGGCAAAGTCACTTCAGTAATTCGCTACGGTTCCGGTCCAGGGCACATTCGTCACACCAAAACGGACACAGGAAAAAATCAAAATAAAAAGTGAAATTTGGACACTAACTTCCAGCCCTATACACACACAATATTCAGTTCACTTTGCACCTTCTTTTCGATAATCATATATCATTTTTTAAAGCTTATTTCCATTTATTTTACTTTCATTTCATTTATTATCTTGTTCTAAACATTCGTCTTTTATGGTCTATATGTAACCAAACTAGAACACTAAGTATACTCGTATTAGCTTAGAAATAAATTATTTATTCCAAATATTTTTACTACAACATGTTCCATATTTTATGCTCTAAATTACTGAACATGAGTGACACTTTTTCATTTGTATCCAGTTTGTAATATCTACATCAATTAATATAATATGTATACATAGTTTATTAGCATGCAGAATTGTTCCTGAAAATGTTATATAACGAAAAGTATTCCAAACATTTTATATAGTATAGTTTTATCAACTATTTTTAGTAACTCTTCCATTAAGACATGTTTACTAAGGTATATAGATATTTTTTACCTTCCGTCACCTTTAGGTACGGAAGGTATTGTCTTTGGTCAAAAATTTCGGTGGTGAGTTTTTAATACTTCATATTAAATGGATATAGAATTATAAAATTATAAAGAAATTAAATTTCATAAATGCTAGAAACAGCTACTACATTAAGACAATTCTGATTGAAAGATGTCAGTGTCAAGTGCAATTGACATATTTGTAGTATATTTGTATTATAATTTTACTCGAAATATAGGATCTTTTTGCGCGAAACTTTCTGTATGGAATTTGTGTAAAATACATACAACTGTCGGAAGGTAATGTACATACAAGAAATTTAGAATCTTTTACAAGGATCTTTCTGTGTGGATTTTATAGAAAATACGTAGGCATTTACAAAAATTCTATCGGTAGATACCGCATCTACCGACTGTGTTCGAAAACACCAGTGGTAAAAAGTTACCGTGTTCGAAAATTGTACAATATCTACCAGATTCATCTACCGGATTCATGAAGAATCTAATCAGAAAAAGAGGTAGTGATGCAAAGCGAAGCATGCGCGTTAAAATTGGAAATGTGTTCAAAATAGGACTCTGCTCAGTTTGTTAACTACATTAAAATTCTAACCTGTTTCAAATTTTCAAATTTTTTTATAGGTTATGGATTTACCCCTGTTTACCACTTGCGTTCTTAAAATATCGATTCCGGTAGCTATAACCTGATAAACAGCTATTTACCGGTAACAGTTCACCGCGGTAGAATTTTCGTAAATGTCTCATATAACTGACGGAAGGTAATGTGCTGGCCACATCAGATTTTTTTCAAAAAGATACCGGATTTTTCCAATATACAATTTACTACATATTGGCTGTTAACAGATATTACGTACACACCACACCAAAATTATTATAATTTTATTCTGTCAAAATAAACTTTCATTAAAATTTGCAGATACCTATTGATAACACTTTACTGTTTTAATGTCTATTTCTGTGAAGATGTGTTATGAAGAACATTGTCACTTAAGTTTCATGTTTTCTTTTATTTAAATCAACTATGTCCAACCAAAGTTGTTTGTTGAGATAAAAAATATATACTCGTATAGGTATTACCGATCTATTTTGTGCCGCACATTAAATATAGGCAAGAAATGAATCACAATATTTTCTATAAATAAATAAATAAAATAAATATATCATCACGGCATATTACCCATTGCTGGGTGTGCCAATCTGCTTTGTACGCAGATATCGGTAATGATGATGGCATATTTGTACCGTGCGGGCGTTTACCAGGCGTCACCTCACGGGCACTCATTGCTGGCGTGGAGAGTGCACCACAGGGCTCAATATTGTGCTATTTAAAATTCGAAATATTTGGCGCCGGTCGGGATCGAACCTGGTTCCCCAGATTCGCGAGCAGACACTCAGGCACGCGGCCACGGGACCCCATTTATTTATTTTCTATTATTTCCTTTAAACTTTTATTTAATTTAAATAATAACATTTAACCCATACATACATTTTAATAAAATCCAAAAATATGCTTCATTTTAAAATTCAGAAGGGCCGCTGAAAATTTTGAATTATAATAAATATATCAAATTGTTTAAAATTTGTTATATGAGTATATTAATAGAATTTAAGAAAACGAACATAACCTTTCGCCAGATATTTTACCTGGTTGTACGCATAAACCGAAAAATATTTTTAAATACAAATACATATGTATATTCATGTCTCACTACAAAATAATTATTCTCACATATATTTGCAAAATCTGGGATATTTTAATATAAATTATGTACAATACATACATTTTCTTTACATTCAATATCCTGAAATTTTCTTTTTCTACTTTTCTTTTCTTTTTCTTTATATTCGTCATTTTTTCGCAAATTCCTTTTGTATTCTTTTTAACGTATATTCTTTGTTGACTTTTTTTTATTTTCATAATCTTCATAATGATGTACAAATATTTTTGACAATGGCATACAAATATTTTTGACAGTGACATTTATGTGTCAATTACAAACATTTGAATTTCTTGTCTTGAATTAGTTTGATCTGAGATTTTTTTACATCAAATTATTTTATATGCATTTCTTTATCTCTAAATCTATAGACAATATAATAATGAATTTATATTTATCGAATAAAGAATTTAACGTTCTTTAATATAAGTATTTACATAAATTTACGATAAATAATATTTAGATGATTTTTTTTTGTAACTACTACTTCCGGTTGTCCAATTGTTACCAAAACTTAATCAACTCTTCCCATTATAGTTAGATTGAGGAATCCGTAGTTAAAAATGTCTTAAGTCTTATAGTATTTGAGAAATCGTGAATCCAACATCCACACACACACACGCACACACACACACACTCCCACACACACTCCCACACACACTCCCACGCATACTCCCACACACACTCCCACACACACTCCCACACACACACACACACGCACACACGCACGCCCGCACTCACACACACGCGCACTCGCACGCACACGCACACACATACACGCACACGCACACACACACACACACACACATTCTAGGGACCTTAAAACTTGCTTATTCACTAAAATCTGGATATGCGATTTTTAGCATGAATTCAATACCTCTCTTAACGAGAGTTAAAAATTTACTGTTTCACAAAATGCAGCACTAAACATACCTTCATATGAAAGGACAACAATATAACAATAAGAGAGAGTTAGGTGACGGACCATACCATTGCCTAAATAGATCGATCTTTCGGGATACTCGATAATATCTGAAATTTCTGTGCATCATCTAAGTATAATTAAATCTAAAAAATATTGAGATCAATCGTCAAAAATACTTATTAAATATATGACACGTTTTAAAATGCTAAAATATGATTTTGATAGAAGGCAAATAGAAGGCGTTTTATTGTATTTTGTTTTTGTCTGACATTTGGCCGAAAGTGGAGTGACTGATAGAAACATTTTTAAAATAATTAAGTTAGTACATTTATTTTATATACCAAGAAAAATTGATAATGGCCTATCTTTTAGCATCCAGGTCAAATCAAACACATTTTCTACCCTACAAAATTTCTAACTTTAGTGCATTTTTAGATTCCTAACAAGAAGACTTCTCGCCTTTGACTCCAGGGTAATATTATGTACAGCAAGCAGAGCCTATGGAAAGGCTATAGACAATAAATGCGTGCAAGCAATTCATGCCCGGCCAGGGGAAACGATTGATGACAAGAATGTGAGACTTGGAAGGCCTCTAGCTCCACATTTAACCATTTATAAACCGCAACTTACGAGTATGTTGTCCATATGCCATCGTATTTTCGGTAAGTTTTGTTTTATACGTCTATCTATATCAGTAGGTTTGCAAACATGGTCGAAAATATTGTTATTGAAGTTTCCTTTATTTATCGATAATGTACTCGTAATATTTACTCCAAAATGCAATCAGTCCCTTCCCTTCTATATTCTCTTAAATTTTATATTTTAGTTACACACATTTGTCCGTAAAAATTAACAAACACTATCAATTGTATTATTGATGTCCTATATGATCTGTTTGCAACTTGCAACTGCTTCGTAGGCCGATTTTAGTTGCAATTGATTGCGTTTGTCGTCTACCTAATCCTTTCGGTTCCAAGAAGAAACTATGATTCACAGCGAAGGGCAATAGAACTAAAAATACTTTTCATAAACCTATTTTTTGGGGCAATATAAGCTAATAAGTGTAAAGGTGCGTACGGACTTAAACATTTTAATCCGAACGAATTGAACGAGCAGAGCGCGCAAAAACGAATTGAACAAATAGTCCGAACAATACCTTATGACATTCGGAGCGTTTGACGTATTTGTTTTGTTCCCATATTTCAGGGACGGCAAGAACTACATTAACCGTGATTTTAACAGGGACGAAGGAGGGGCTGGAATGTAATGTTGGACAAAAATTAATTCTGTTGGACTCTGTAACCTCCAAGTGGTTGCGCGAGTCTGAGATCAAATATGAAACACCCCAACCGCTTATACAAATACCTTGAAATATTCGTTAACTTTTCAGTGTAACATTCATGACAACGAACGACAAATTTTACCTCAAAAACTCATCAAATCAACACAAATACTTGTTTCCGCGCCCTAATATTGGTTTATTTTATTGAATAGAAGGGTAATGTACCGATATATTGTCATTAAAACGCATTTTAAAGCATTTACCTAGTCTGTATATTAGCCAACAAACAACACAAACGACGCGAATGCTACGAATACCACAAACACCCGTACAAATTGCGTACCAGCAAGCAATTGAATCTCTTTGAGCAAGTACGATTTACCAACACCTAATGGATAATGTTTGGCGCGTTCTGTTCGGCTCGGAGACACGTACAAACTTGTCAAATTCGTTCGTGCGCGCTCTCCTTGTTCAGTTCGTTCAGATTAAATTGCTCAAACGGCCCGAGTTTAGTGCGTTAGGTTATGTTAGGCCTAGCAAGAATTTTCTAACTCCTTATGGACTTAAATTGGTTTCTTGTGTCGAACAATCTTCATATTTGCGTCAATATAAATACCCACTATCATAAATTTATTAATTAATTATTAAATTATTAATTACCTGTTATTTATTAACGGGTTGCGTTGTCTTGTGTGTCAATCTTTTTACTCGTACGTAATCTGCTTCTTACATCTCTCATTACGTAATATACTATTAAGTTCTGCTTATTCCACCGGCTCCCGTCGTTCATAATGCCTACTCTATTTTACGGAAATCGGCCTGCGGATTAGTTGTAACGGACCAAATAAAACCACCTGTTATTCAGAAATAAAAAAACCGCTATGTTTGCATGTTCATTGTGTAAAACTGAGTAAAAACAACTTATGTCCAATTTGATTCAGAAAATAAATGTCATAATTAATAATCTTGCACATATTTTCGTTTTTAGGGACAGTGTTCAGTGGCTACCTCACATCATTCGCTCTATTTGCTCTCGCATCCCCTTATGACTTCTGCTACGTGGCTGAGTACTTAGAGTGTTTGGATCCACCTCCATGGGCAGTGTACTTCTGCCGGTTTGCTCTTTGCTTCCCGTTTATCTACCACGCCACAAACGGCATTCGCCACTTGGTCTGGGATACCGGCAGATGCCTGGAGATGCCTCAAATCTACGCGACGGGAATCGCAATGCTCATAACTACTTTTATACTAACGGGAATTGCTGTTTTCGTGTTGTAATGTGATTTGGAGTTTTAAATAAATTTAATTTTTGTTTTACTTGTAGATTATTTATTAATTTAATAAAAGAGGAAATATTTGAAGATGAGACTAATAAATTGTATCTACAATATTAGGAATACGGTAATTTTTATTTTATATAGGGTAGTGTGTCCAACATGGGAATATGGATCTTGAGAACGAGATACGAAGTCGGTTAATTAGACAAAATTTGCGACATTTTAATGAAATATCGTTTATCCGGAAACATGTATAAAAATCTGATGTGGCCAGCACATTACCTTCCGTCAATTATATGAGGCATTTATGAAAATTCTGCCGGTGAACTGTTACCGGTAAACAGCTGTTTATCAGGTTATAGCTACCGGAATCGATATTTTAAGAACGCAAGTGGTAAGCAGGGGTAGATCCATAAGCTATAAAAAAAATTGAAAATTTGAAACAGGTTAGAAATTTAATGTAGTTAACAAACTGAGCAGAGTCCTACTTTGAATACATTTCCAATTTTAACGCGCGTGCTTCGCTTTGCATCACTACCTTTTTTTGAGATTAGATTCTACATGAATCCGGTAGATGAATCTGGTAGATATTGTAGAATTGTCGAACACGGTAACTTTTTACAACTGGTGTTTTCGAACACAGTCGGTAGATGCGGTATCTACCGATAAAATTTTCGTAAATGCCTATGTATTTTCTATAAACTCCATACAGAAAGTTCCTTGCAAAAGATTCTAAATTTCTTGTATGTACATTACATCCTATAGTTCGAGTAAAATTATAATACCAATATACTACGAATATGTCAATTGCACTTGACAATGACATCTTTCAATCAGAATTTTATTAATACAGTAGCTGTTTCTAACATAGCTAGCTAATTTATGAAATTTATTTTCTTTATAATTTTATAACTATATCCATTTAATATGAAGTATAAAATGCAGTTAAATCGTTTAGAGAATACAATGTTCTTTAATATTTATTATAACATTAAATGTGAAAAAATGATATTTACCATCGTTTTTTCAAGAAAAACTGTTAAAATCTTCAAATGAGGTTACTTCCGGTTGACCAATTTTAACCAAAATCTACTCAGCTCTTCATATGGATGCAACGAAGAGGAATACGAAAGAATTATAATTTTTAGAATTGTAGTTTTAGAGTTATCGTAGACGAAAATTTTGTTACACACACACACACACACACACACACACACACACACACACACATATACACACACACATACATACATACATACACACGCACACGCACGCACACACACACACACACACACACACACACACATATATATATATATATATATATATACACACACACATGCACACACGCACACACAAACACACGTAAAAATAGTAAAATCATATTCTAGGGACCTTAAAACGTGCTTATTCATTAAAAACTCACCACCAAAATTTTTGACCAAAGACAATACCTTCCTTACCTAAAGGTGACTGAAGGTAAAAATAGACCAAAATGTAAATTTTGCAGTTTTTTATTTTTATAAATCATTACCAAAGCATCCAGCCAGTCAATGAGTTTACGTCATCGTTTACGGTTTTTTGAAATTTTCTTTTTATTTTAACGGTATTTTATTGGTTTTTCTATTATTATGTATTTCACACTATTAATAGAAATAATTACGTTTGGAAATATTATTATTAAGTAAAATCTTGTTAATTTTTGTAAAATGACGTTTGATTATTTTTTTTTTATTATTGGCAATTCTGAACATTCATATTACTAAATATTATAATGTCTACCGTATACTTCTCAACCTGTATTGAGATTAAATTTTTGTGATTTTTGGGTGGATTATTATACCATTCTTAAACTAAAATACTACTCCCTTTTCCGATTATTTCTAAAATTATACTTACCGAAAAACGAAAATCATTTTAATAAATATCACTAATAAATTATAAACATGACAATGACATTGACACATAAAATGTCAAACCTTAATTTCAGCTATTTCACATTTATAGTCCAAAATAAATTTTTGCGACAGTTAACGTAAACAGGATGAGCCATAAGGACACTAAATGTATGAGTAAAACAAAAATGAAGCTATTGGGCATACTTGTCGAAGAAAGAATGAAGGAAACCATAAGTAAGATAGAGATAAATATAGGATTACTAGTTATTTTGCGGTTCAGAAATCAATAACGTGAAGCTCAAGTGATCGTAATCGATGTATGAATAAGGTATTTCTTCCCGTAACAAAGATTTTTATTTATGGAAGTAACCCGCAGATCATATTTCAATCCGTTTTACATGCTCATGTAAACTTATTAACACATGACGTCATTGTTCCTAGTGATATTATATTTATGACGTAAACCCATTGACTGGCTGGATGCTCTATATATTTATTCTTTTCCTTTACCTTTATAAAACCGGGAATTAATGATACAAATAGATAAATATAAATACATAATCACGGCTTATTACCATTGGAGTGCCAATCTGCTTTGTACGCAGATATCGGTAATGATGATGACATATTCGTACCGCGCAGGTATCATCTCACGGTCACTCATTGCTGGCGTGGAAAATGCATCACTGCGGTCAATTTTGTGCCATTTAAAATTTGCAATAAATTTGGTGTTCCAGGTTCTTATTTTCAAACCCTCCTTAACCCTTACCTGGCTACGCTACTGAATGAAACTGTTTGGTAAGCAATTCAGTTATTGAGATAAAAAGTGTATGCAATTCAGATTCACATTGGCACATCCAGCAATGAATAAAAATTCATAATGATGAACTAGTGAAAATCGCTTTCTAAAACCTTAAAAAAATGTATCCCCCTCTTCCTCAATTTAATAATATCATCCCCATGAACAGTTTTTGCGCGTTATTTAATTATCCCTGCATGTGTTTCCCTAGAGAGCCAATAAGTAACGCCCTCCTTGTTCGCATACACATTATCCGTATGTATTCTGTCCGCTAAAAGAGCAACTCAATCACAGCAGCATATGTCGCGATATACTCTGGGATACAGCAGTTAATATAGGGGTAGTACTCAACTTGTTAGGGGAAATCTATAGTTAAGTTAAAGGGAAGGAAGAAATAATTGTGGGTTGGAAGATTAGCAATCACTTCATTAATTTTTATTATTTATTAATTTTTTACCTTCCGTCACCTTTAGGTAAGGAAGGTATTGTCTTTGGTCAAAAAATTCGATGATGAGTTTTTAATCAATAAGCACGTTTTAGGGTCCCTAGAATACGAATTTACTATTTTTACGATGATGTCTGTATGTGTGTGTGTGTGTGTGTGTGTGTGTGGATGTGTGTGTGGATGTGTGTGTGTGTGTAACAAAATTTTCGTCTGCGATAACTCTAATACTACAGTTACAAAAATTATAATTTTTTCGTGTACTTCTTCGTTACATCCATATGAAGAGCTGATTAGATTTTGGTTACAATTGGTCAACCGGAAGTACCATCATTTGAAGATTTTAACAGTTTTTCTTGAAAAAACTATGTTAAATATAATTTTTTCACATTTGATGTTATTATAAATATTAAAGTATATTTTATTCTCTGTACGATTTGACTGCATTTTATACTTAATATTAAATGGATATAGAGTTAAAAAATTATAAAGAAATTAAATTTCATAAAGTAGCCATAGCTATGAAAACAGCTACTATATTAAGAAAATTCTGATTGAAAGATGTCAGTGTCAAGTGAAATTGACATAGTGTGTTTGTCTTACAATTTTTACTGGAAATATAGGATCTTTTGCTTTCTGTATGGAATTTGTATAAAATACATACAACTGCTTTGGTAATGTACAAGAAATAATAATAATAATAAATCTTTTATTTCTGCAGATACATTACACTGTATATAGAAAAAATCACAAAATAATAATTTTCTGTATGAAATTTGCATAAAATACATGCAACCGCGGGAAGGTAATGTACAAGAAATAGAATATTTAATTTAGCAAGGAACTTTCCGTATGAAATTTGTACAAAATACATAGAACTGACGGAAGATAATGTGCTGGCCACATCAGATTTTTTTTTTTTTGGAAAAAAATTAGCAAATACTGTTCATTGCGAGCCTGATTAAAAAATGGGTAAGACACTAATTTAGTTAGATCAATATATTATTTGGCCGACGTCAAAATTATTTCGAATTTTAAATGGAACAAAATTGACTTATGTATTGTTGTGTTGCAGTCTCCACGCCAGCACGAGTACCTCTGAGGTGACGGACGCTTAATACACGCTATGCTAACTTCCCTTGGGACTCCCACCTATATATGCCACTGGGGCATTCAATTATAATGTGGCAAGGTTTTCCAGTTTGTGCATGTTGCATAACATGCAAAAGGCAGAAGTATCTATAACATATTTTGTCATTTACATAAAAATTTTAGAGAAAAACGGAATTAAAATATCTGTGACGTCACACGTGCGAAGTAATACAATCAGATAGGTACAGACCAGACCTATCTTTTTACGCTCAACTTACTTTGCAAAGGTGACGCATAGAATTTTTAATATCTACCATTTTTCTTGTATTCTGATAATAATTAACAAATTAAAAAAAAATCAGGTATGTTATTTTTAACTTAATAATACTTATGCAGGTACCTACCTATATTAATATTTTCTATAGATCTGCATAGCGAAACTATATAATTGTACATGTATCTAAATATAAATAATCAGTGAAACTACAAATCGAGTAATTTTTCAATCCTTTAAAGGCCTTCACATTACAATCATATCTCTGCTCTTTCTCGCTGACTTATTTTGTATGACCAACTCGCTGTATCACACTACAATTTCGAACAACCGTTTTCTCTGACTTTTAGTGGATTTTCATACTTGAAGTTGGTTATGATTTGGTGTCTTTAAGGACAACATATTTGAAATTTATTTGACATATCAAATTATTTCAAGTAAAATGAATTAAAACGATGGAAAAATATTGCAATTGTGGGCAAGCATTCTAATTTTATGTGCATCAAACAAAAAAAAAACAACTTCTGACGTTTCTGCAGTTATATTTTACTCCGAAAAGTTACATTCCTGTACTTCAGAGACAGTTGCGCATGCGCAGTAGAGAAGTCAGCGATAAATAGTCCGAGGAAATGAAACCGATTCCATTTCATTTGACAACCGGATCCATGACTTCCTTGTAGCTATCACACTGGAGTAACTCAGCGATATGAACCGAAGTCATGGATAATGGATGACAAGTCAGAGATACTACTTCTAGTGTGATAAGGCCTTAAGAATGAATGGGGGAGTTTTCGAATTTATGATTTTTTCATATGTTAAAATATTGTTAAATCTAAAGCGTTTTTACTTTTATATTTTGTAAAATTTAAAAAAAATACCAGAGAAACTTTTGTAATATTTTCTTCCCACCATTACGGCGTGCATAACATCAACTATGTGCGAATTAGGTATTGACATACGTGCCCAAACGTGGTTCTTAGTAAGAGACAGAAGCAAAACACGGCCACGTGTTTATGTTTACATTATTTATAACTTGACAATTTAATTTCGGTGTTTATGGTATTTTCTAGGTTTTATATTTAAATACAGTGGACCCCCGGTAATCCGGCCCCTGTCTAATCCGGCACCCCCTGTAATCCGACATGACTATTATTATTGAATATTTTTTGACAGTCTTTGCTAATGTAGATAATGCATGATTGAGCAGGTTATTTTTATTCATAATTTTTGATTATTTTAGTATGTACATTTGTTTGTACACAATTACATATTTCCTAATGTAAAGTTATTCTTGTTTGTAAGTTCTATAGCATTAATGACGTTAATTTCATAATAAAACGTAAGCTCTCTATTGTGTTGTTTAATTTACTAAATTTGACATACATAATGAAGTGTGATTTGTACTTCAGAGTATAACATATAGAATCTTATCACTGGATCTGTAATTTGTCGGATTACAAGGTAATCGTTTGTAAAAAATTCCGGACTATAGGGGGTCTTAAGCAGTACTCTATAATCCGACAAATTCGATAGTCCGACAGTGCCCTGCAAAACGTTTGTCGGAGTACCGGGGGTCCACTGTATTTAAAATCAAATAATTTCCTTTCGATTTGACATTGAATTTGACGTTTCAATATCAAATATAGAAGAAATACGTTCATGTGTTCATTCTAAACTAGCGCTCGTAGCGGACAACTACGGCGAACCAAAGATACTGCATACGTCATCGTATTGCGAACGATTTAACCAATGATAAATTTAATATCGTTTGATCAAAAAAATTCGCTATATTTTATTATTTTTATTTTATTTTGGAATCATAAACTTGTTTATCTGCTCTCAAAAACGGGCGCAATTCGGCTTTTATCGCCCGTGAGCTTATAAAGTTGCCAAGCAACAAATAGTCAAACGTCAAAATCGTCGTTTTCATATAAATGTCAGACAACATAATAAATCACATTTATGTATTAAGGGCATAATCAAAAGATTGTAGCACGGGGGAATGTTTAAAGCTCGACGCGTAGCGAAGACCTTTAATTTTCCCGAGTGCTATAATCTTGATTATGCCCGTGGTACATACAAAGTTTTATTTTATTTTGGTTCTCGAAATTCAAGGATTCAATGTGTAAACTATTATTCACGAAAGATGACTATTCAAGGTCATTTGTGACCCGTCTGATATAATATTACTTACAAATAACTTCATTGCATTTCGCTTGCATAGGCGTGCTACATGAAATATTTATGGACACATTTTAACTGAAAAAATAAGAATAATTCATTTGAAAATTATGTTTCTTTCTAAATAATACCTTTCTGAAAGATTTATGTTCTTCACTTATGTTTTTGCAAAATACGAAAACATAGTCTTAACTTATAAACCAAGGAATAATAATTTAATTTAAACATCAAAGCCACTGGGTAAATAATAGCACAGAGGGCAGTGCAGTAGATAATTAGGTATCTGTAATTCTACGACATACGTCATTATTATTTATAGTGTGTTAGAAAGTAATGCCACTATTTACGTATATCTGTCACACTACATAAATTAAATAGACATAGGTCAAATAATCTTTCTCTTTCTAATATAAAATGTTACTAAGCTACTGCTATAAAGTGATGTGTATTCTTTCATCTAACAAATGACCTTGAATAGTCATCTTTCGTGAATAATAGTGTATATATTTGGTATCGTTGTGCTGGGCGCTGTGTATTTTAAGTATGCTGTGGTTTCTAGCTATATTGTTTGTTTATAACAAATTTTAATTTAGTGTCAAATAAAAATGGAAGATACCGATTATTCAAAAGAAATATCGAATGAATTTGACGCTGCTCAGAGCAAATTGATTCCTTAGAAGCTTAGAAGTAAAAAGACGTATACGAATAGTTTTACGAGCAGCGGTGTTAAAAATATCTATTATTGCATTAATAATAATATTGCATGCATAGTATTGCAGTAATGTGGAAAAATCATTACATTTGAACATGACTAAACTCCCGCATTCGAAGTTTCACAATGTAAGAGCTGATACCATACAAGAATTTTTTGTAAATTCCATTTATGAAAAAATAATAAAATAGAGAAAAATATATGCATTGATGTATTAATTCAAAAAAATATGCAATTTAGTTGTTATTTCCAAGATTATTGACTGGAAACGTGTTCTAGATGAAGTAGACTGCTGAATTTGGTTCGTACCTTTTTCGTATGAATATGTTGTTTAATTATTAAACACTCTATTTTATACCGTATCATCTATAGCACAATACGCGTATATAGTGATAAGGAAAAAATATTTCTCTCTAAAGAATAATAAAATATCAAGCAGGCACAAGCTTAATAAAAATTAAAGCACTTGTGTAAGTGAGAGTCCCAACTGAGATGAATGGTCGATTTGAAGTGTAAACGTTGCTAGTTCGTTACTGATGGTGATAATTAGTTCATTTTTTGCTGGAGTTGTTGATGAGGCTTTTAAATGAATTTGAGTTAAGTGCTTCTCATAAATTCAGGTTTTATTATCGAGATGTAAAATTAAGTTCCTTAATGATCCACAAACTATTTATAGATACGATGTGTGATATTTGATATGACTATTGTCGTTAACTTGTCTCCAAGTTTATATGCAACAGTCAATTAAAGAAACGTTCATATAATTTCTAACGTTTTTTACAAGTTGGTGTTATAAAACGATTCATAGTTCATTAAATAATAAATGAAATAGCTAATCATTGCATAAGCGTATAATTAAAGACATATTTCATCCATAAGTAGAAAGTTTGCAAAATTTTGTTTGTAAATAAAAATTACTCTTGAAGCGTTCCACTTTTTTCCAACACCTATCTTTCAAGTTCTTTTTGTCTAGAATTGAAATTGTGATGACATTTAATAACGCAAATTATGTTTGTTTCAACGTATTTGTATTTACTTTTATGTCATTTGTAATTTTTTCAACAACCTCATCATTAAAGATTGAATTTAGCAGTGAGATTTCAGTGGATAAATAAATTTTATAAGTAGGTGTGTTTAGATCGAAGTCAAAAATATAAACTATTATTCACGAAAGATGACTATTCAAGGTTATTTGTGAGCCGTCTGATATATTACTTGCAGATAACTTCATTGCATTTCGTATACATAGGCGTGCAAGATGAAATATTTATGGACACATTTTAACAGAAAAACTAAGAGTAATTCATTTGAAAATTATGTTACTTCTAAATAATGCCTTTCTGAAAGATGTATGTTTTTCACTTATGTTTTTGCAAAATACAAAAACATTGACTTAAACCAAGGAACAATAATATGATTTAAATGTCAACGCCACTGGGTATATATTAGCACAGAGGGCAGTATAGTAGATAATTAGGTATCTGTAATTCTACGACATATGTCATTATTATTTATAGTGTGTTAGAAAGTAATGCCCCTATTTACGTATATCTGTCACACCATATAAATTAAATAGACATAGGTCAAATAATCTTTCTCTTTCTAATACAAAATGTTGCTAAGCTACTGCTATAAAGTGATGTGTATTCTTTCTTCGAACAAATGACCTTGAATAGTCATCTTTCGTGAATACTAGTATATTTATGAAATATAACAGATTGTTTAAGATATGTGGGGTGATCTATTTTAGATACTGTTATTTTTTAATCATCCTTGTATTTGTATTATAGATTCTGCTGATTTTAGGAAAGAACATTCGGCTTAGTCTAAACTACTAGAATGTTTCTAGTCATAAAAAAAAATCATGAGCCAGTCATGTCATGATATATTTATCAATTGAATAATTATTCTCATTAGGTCGTCCAGATATTCTTTCCACGAAATCCACAAAAAATGGGTGATAACCCACTTAATTGCTTCAGCTCTCTCAAATTTAATTATTCCATCACGTCATATTGTGATTGGCCGGTGCCATTAATAACTCAGGAGCGGTTGATAATTTTTTGGTGGAGCCCATTAGGCATTTAGGGGGCGATATGCGACAGGCAGCTGTTTAATTGAGCTTGGGCTTGCGCGTTGCCAGGCGACAGGCGTGTTTTGTTTGCGTTATTCTCTCGACCACCCCTGCCCAGGGGACAGAGAGCGTAAAACACTCACGCACACACACACACATATGCTGGCCCATGGGTGTCGTAGAGGACGTTTGATAACCAGAACGATTTATTATTAGCGACGATATCGTTACATCTAGCTCTAACGGGATAAACTGAAGTGTTGGATGCTGAATGCTGGGGTTTTCAATACTAAGGGCCAAAGGGTATGATATATTGGATGATTTTGAATCAGGAAGGATGTAGATATGATCTTTATAGATAATAAAAGGAAGTTGATGAATAATTGTTGACACTCCTCTAAATAGATTAATAAATTAAAATAGACAGTTCTAAATGACTGTCCAATAAATCAATAAAACAATAATTCATAGTAAATATAGCACGATTCATAAATCTATCTTCCATGATAATACAGTTAAAAATAATTCAAAAAATCTTAATCCGCAAACCGCAGAGTTGTGTTTTTTACGAATTTGTTTAGTTTTATACAAACAGTGTCAGTTTTATGTTTTAGCAGTCTCATAAAAATAAGTACTTGCCGTTAGGTGTTAAACTCTATCTGTTTTAACTATGGAGTGGTGCAAAGATAGGAGCAGTTTGATCTTGTTTCCTGATTGGATACACCCCGATATTATTCAATCAAACAAGATCAAACTGCTCCTATTTTCACACCACTATAATTAAAACAGATAGAGTATAGTAACTTTATATACGAGGAATGAATTAGTTTTTTACATTTTTTACAAGTTTTTTACGTGTAAAAAACTAAGTAAATTACTCGCACAATTCTGAGTCTAATTCTCAATTGTTCCCGAAATATAGATATCTAATTTACTAATCTTTTTTCTTTATTCATTAATATCTTAAAAACTACAAGAGTTTCGATTTTGGTTAAATAAGGGTTTTTGTTTATTTTTAAGAGGCCTTCTCGTATGTGTTTCCAATTACCAAAAAAAATTCAAAATATGACAATTAGCTGATTTTTGGCTGATTTTTTTTTAGAACTGAACTTTGCGGATTCAGACTTTTTGACTTACTTTTAGCTGTATTATCATCTCTTACAGTTTGACCTATAAATATGGAAACACCCTGTAATATCTTCAAAATATGAATTTTATTGGTTATAACAAAAATTAGACATTGTATTACATTATAGTATTAATTATTTGTATGGATAGTTTATGTATTTAAATTAAAGTACAACCGTGCATTTCAAAACTGTAAAAATTAAAATTTTCTTTGTAAGAATGTTTAATACTATTATCTTTGCAATGAAATTAAAAAGCAAATACAATTTACTTACAGATATAGGTAAATAATGCAGATTATTATCAACTGATGAATTACCTGAAACAGACAAACATAAATTAGTATTTTTGATATATTTTTTGAAGGTTTTTGGTGAAAAAAGGCCTTACTGATCCAGTCTGAATAACGTTTATTATTTAATAGCACGTTTCGGACCATAATGGTCCATCTTCAGTGATTTTAAAAACGAAGAAATTATAAAATTGTAAATAATTTAAAAATTGTAAACATTGTTATTTATTAATTTGAGTAGATCACATTTTTAAAAATGCTTGTGACCTAGAGTACTCTTAATCTTGTATAATTATGAGATTTTTTTTTCGAAAACTAAAAAATATACTTTTATCGACGAGAATATTTACCCAACATCACTACCTGAGTACGTCTAGTGTTGACACATAGTGCACAACAACCCCAAATAATTTGTTTGGCGCATTCTACTGCTATTTTATTTAAACTATTTACTACTTGCTTGAATCATCCATAAATATTAAATTTTTAGGTGTTTTTGATTTTATTTAAGCGAGATACAATGTTTTTAAAATTAATGTCAATTTTAAATTTCGCTAGTGTGACGTCATTTCCCCAGAGACATTTAGAAGCGCTTATCTATGAGTCAAATAAGTAAACACATTTACAACCAACATTTTCGTACCAGCGCGGGGCATGGGGAATTATATTGAATATAATGTTTAAATAGATTGTGCCCGAGTTTTTTTTTAACATTGTTTCATACAATTTATTTGATAAGAGTAAATAAACATATCAGCTGACAGATCATATATGGCCGCCATCCAGCTTCCGTTGTGTGGTACACTCATGTGCAAGATTTACGTTTTATGCGCTACGCTAAACTATATTTATATACAGGGTGAAATAAATTCTATATTATTAAAGATGGCAATCTTATAGAAGGCCAAGGGGGACTTAGCGATATTTTACAATCTAGCTGACTCGTTTAGGTGTTTTATAAAACGACGAACAACTCACTTTCCTTAACAAAAATAACCTATTCTAATACACAAAACTAGGGCCGAGTGCCGAGACTGACTTTTGCGCGTTAGGTTAGCTTATTAGAGAGTTTTCACATAACGTCAATAAATATATATATATATATATATCGTGAACGCTATATCTCATTTTGACTTCAATGCGCATGCGTACGTAAATTTGTTACGGTTTGTATATAGCGTTTAACCTTATTTGTCCAGAAATAGAAACAGACATAACCAATTTTTTAGACGAAAATAGCTCCAACGTTTTAATTACATTTCATTTTGCGCAATTGTATGTAGAGGTTACAAGACTGTATGTAATATTTCTATTTTAATTGTTGTTTGTGTGACAATTTATTAAAGCATCATTGCAATCTTTCTCACTAAAAATTTGCAAACAAAGCAATCAAAATATGCCTTACTAATTCGCCTTCCATTTTCCTTATGACAGAGAAAACAACGTGTACTGTATGTGAAAACATATTTTGATGTTCAGAATAACGTTCCACGTTACTTGGAATTTTAACGTTCACGCTATCTATTGCAACTGAAAATATCTAAAAATTCATATTGCAATGTGGCTGTAAGCTGTCGTTGTTTTATTAAACGTCTAGCCAAATTTTAAAGCATGGCTAAATCAACGAAGGTTTTATAATCTGGCCGAGTTTATTAAAAGACGATTTTTACAATCTGGCTATGAAATATACATAAATAAATAATATTGTGTACTTTTTGAATTATGTTATTTTTTGTCTTTGGTCAAAAAATTCGGTGGTGAGTTTTTAATGAATAAGCACGTTTTAAGGTCCCTAGAATACGATTTTATAATTTTTACGATGATGTGTGTGTGTGTGCGTGCGTGCGTGTGCGTGTGCGTGCGCGTGTGCGTGCGTGCGTGCGTACGTGTGTGTGTGTGAGTGTGTGTGCGTGTGTGTGTGCGTGCGTGCGTGCGTGTGCGAGCGTGCGTGTGCGAGCGTGCGTGTGTGTGCGTGCGTGCGTGTGTGAGCGTGTGAGAGTGTGTGAGTGTGAGTGTGTGTGCGTGTGCGTGTGCGTGTGTGTGTGTGTGTGTGTGTGTGTAACAAAATACGATAACTCTAATACTACAATTCCAAAAATTATAATTCTTTCGTATTCCTCTTCGTTGCATCCATATGAGTTGATTAGATTTTGGTAATAATTGGTCAACCGGAAGTACCCTCATTTGAAGATTTTAACAGTTTTTCTTCAAAAAACGATGTTAAATATCATTTTTTCACATTTAATGTTATTATAGTCATAAATATTAAAGAATATTGTATTCTCTATACGATTTAACTGCATTTTATACTTTATATTAAATGGATATAGAGTTATAAAATTATAAAGAAATTAAATTTCATAAATTAGCTAGCTATGCTAGATACAGCTACTATATTAAGAAAATTCTGATTGAAAGATGTCAGTGTCAAGTGCAATTGACATATTCGTAGTATATTTGTGTTATAATTTTACTCGAAATATATAGGATATTATTGCTCGAAACTTTCTGTATGGAATTTGTATAAAATACATACAACTGTCGAAAAGTAATGTACATACAAGAAATTTGGAATCTTTTGCAAGGAACTTTCTGTATGGATTTTATAGAAAATACATAGGTATTTACGAAAATTCTACCGGTAGATACCGCATCTACTGACTGCGTTCGAAAACACGAGTGGTAAAAAGTTACCGTGTTCGAAAATTGTACATGCACTATCTACCAGATCCATCTACCGGATTTATGAAGAATCTAATCTCAAAAAAAGGTAGTGATACAAAGCGAAGCGCGCGCGTTAAAAGCTTGTTAACCATATCAAATTTCTAACCTGTTTCAAATTTTCAATTTTTTTGTAGGTTATGGATCTACCCTGTTTACCACTTGCGTTCTTAAAATATCGATTCCGGTAGCTATAACCTGATAAACAGCTGAAGGTAATGTGCTGGCCACATCAGATGTAATGTAATCTGCAATATTAATTGGTTCTTTGTTTAATTCCATTATTTAGTAGAATACCCGTTTGTCTTACGTCGGATTCAAACTCGGATCATCACAAGGTCAACTAACCATTAATGAACACGGCGTCATCGTTAAATTTTTGTATAATATTGTAGCTTCCTGTTTGTCAACATCTCACATCTCCTGCGTAAGTGACAATAGCGTGACGGTGCTTCGACAGGTACACAATGCATGTAGAGGTGTCGAGTTTCCATGCATACCATAGCAGAGACGCGGATGGTGGCGGACAACGGGTGCATCACGCACTGCAACTGCACTACACGCTGGCGCCGTCACTTACGTATCACATGACATACATATCAATCCCAGTTGCCAAATATACAACAAAAGGTTTCTATTACGAATGGAATACGAAACTCCACCGTGGTTGCAGGAATTAGGTCGAAGTTAAAAGTTGATCAAAATATTATGTATATTGTGTAGCTACTTATAATGAGCAATCAAAATTAATTACTTCTATTATAAAAAAAAGTGTATTCATTGATCCGTTTGATTTTTATTTAATAAGAAAGTAACACTACGAAAATAATCCCAATAATTTGTATTTTTCTGTAGCCCTGTAAAATTTTAAAACAAGGTGCGCTATTAGGTTTTTTTAACATTTTATGTTTATTGAATTCTTGGGTGTTGTGATTTTTATTTCAGTACTTAATTATTTCTGAATATATTGTCGATAGTAAATCAAATAACGTTTGAATCACGTCCAGAATAGTCTATTAAAATATAAGTTACAGAAAGCAATCTTAAGCACGAGTTTGAAATTCGGACACGAGCGCGTAGTTGTGAGTGCGCAAATAAACACGTAATTAAATATCTTTCTGAAAGGAGTGTGTTATACTATTTTCTCTGTTTCGGTTCTCTTTTACATTTTTTTATATTAGTATATTAAACAAATATTAAAAACTAATTTAAGACTACGAATATAATTTACTAGTTAAACACTTACAGTATTTATTTATTTAAACAATTAACAACGTACTATTTATTTACACGATATTACTGATTATTTATTTCGACTGTTTATGTCACTTCACATTCAACTGTCCGACCTACCGACCTCCACAGCGCTTACTCAACTGACTCAACAGGGTCTGTATATTCAACTGCCCCGGACAGAATTCACTACTTTCACCTCACTTTCTATTTATGTAACTAACTTACTGTCCTTCTGACGGACTAATGCCCGGTTTCACCAATATCAAATAAATCTTCGAATAGCTTATTCTTTGAATATATGTAAGAAAATCGAATATTTATTTGATGTTGGTGATACTGGGCATAAATGTTCTAACTTCCACAGCTTCAGTATCACCGACTGTCTGTATCTTCGAGCACAGAGCACATACTGACTACAGACCACCTTACGGTGTTTGCTGTGATCGGAAGATATGCGGCAGGGGAGATTTGCGGGTACGGATGTATTGCGGGCTGCGTATTGCCTTAATATTTTCACAAAGTATAACGAATTGTTGCTTTTGAAATATGTAAATCATCTTTATTTCCAATAAATTTCATTTGCTTTTCTCTCATGTCATTGAATAAGTTTATATGGAAGTCCTTAATTAAAAAATTTAAAGCCATTCGAATTTACTGTAGATTTAATTGGATTTATTACTGACACTGTTGGTATAGCAGCTTAAAATTATTGACTAGTATTAATTTTGATTTTTGACAATTTTGACTTCGCATTTACTTAGATTTTTCATCTAACAAACTTAGTTTTTTCATCTAACAAATCAATTATTTTTCTTTCCTGAATTAATTTCAAAAAATAGTCTCTTTCTTGTTGCGCTCATGGCTCTTCTAATAATTATACTATCTTATCGTTGACACTGTCAAACCATGAAAGATGATTACATTACTCTGCGTTTTTCATTGTTTTAGAATCCGATTCTAAATCCAATCCAGATCGTTTACATCGTTTTTTAAAATACGATTTCTAATCCTCAATCCACTTAAATCCGATTAAGGACGTCGATATAAACATACTCATTAGCAGGAAACCTAAAAGTTACACTTTTTATTATATTATATGTAAAAAAAATCCCAATTACTTACACATGAAACGAAATTTCCGCATTTTTATTGTATTTTTCATTGCAATTTAGCACAACATAATATAAAACCATATTGATATATGAAATAAAGGGTTAAATTACAGTAAAATGACAAGTAGTGACATATAACCATGTAGAAATTTATTCAAAGAACTAGGAATTCTAACTTTACCATGTATCTACATTATGTCTTGTGTTATGTTTATAAAAAAAATCCATCTTTATTTCTCACCTCTAAACAGGTTAATTTCTACAATACTAGATTTAACAGTAACTTACTAGCACCGAAACATAATACACAAAATATCCACCAGAATGTAGCATATATGCCTATTAAAATTTATAATCATTTACCTATAATATTAAAGTCTGAAACAAACATAAATATCTTTAAAAATAAAATTAAGGTCATCCTCATGAAAAACAATTTTTACTCTGTGGAAGAATATTTTTGTTCGAACTTAAACATATAAATTTATGAATTGTATAAATAAATACATTCTCTATTTGTGACATGCCATTTGCTATGTATTTGCTTTTGTGGTTAATAAATTATTATTATTATTATTATTATTATTATTATATTATTATTATTATTATTATTATTATTATTATTATTATTATTATTATTATTATTATTATTATTATTATTATTATTATTATTATTATTATTATTATTATTATTATTATTATTATTATTATTATTATTATTATTATTATTATTATTATTATTATTATTATTATTATTATTATTATTATTATTATTATTATTATTATTATTATTATTATTATTATTATTATTATTATTATTATTATTATTATTATTATTATTATTATTATTATTATTATTATTATTATTATTATTATTATTATTATTATTATTATTATTATTATTATTATTATTATTATTATTATTATTATTATTATTATTATTATTATTATTATTATTATTATTATTATTATTATTATTATTATTATTATTATTATTATTATTATTATTATTATTATTATTATTATTATTATTATTATTATTATTATTATTATTATTATTATTATTATTATTATTATTATTATTATTATTATTATTATTATTATTATTATTATTATTATTATTATTATTATTATTATTATTATTATTATTATTATTATTATTATTATTATTATTATTATTATTATTATTATTATTATTATTATTATTATTATTATTATTATTATTATTATTATTATTATTATTATTATTATTATTATTATTATTATTATTATTATTATTATTATTATTATTATTATTATTATTATTATTATTATTATTATTATTATTATTATTATTATTATTATTATTATTATTATTATTATTATTATTATTATTATTATTATTATTATTATTATTATTATTATTATTATTATTATTATTATTATTATTATTATTATTATTATTATTATTATTATTATTATTATTATTATTATTATTATTATTATTATTATTATTATTATTATTATTATTATTATTATTATTATTATTATTATTATTATTATTATTATTATTATTATTATTATTATTATTATTATTATTATTATTATTATTATTATTATTATTATTATTATTATTATTATTATTATTATTATTATTATTATTATTATTATTATTATTATTATTATTATTATTATTATTATTATTATTATTATTATTATTATTATTATTATTATTATTATTATTATTATTATTATTATTATTATTATTATTATTATTATTATTATTATTATTATTATTATTATTATTATTATTATTATTATTATTATTATTATTATTATTATTATTATTATTATTATTATTATTATTATTATTATTATTATTATTATTATTATTATTATTATTATTATTATTATTATTATTATTATTATTATTATTATTATTATTATTATTATTATTATTATTATTATTATTATTATTATAACCAAAACAAAACGCTGCCCGCAATACGCCATGACTTCCAGCCCCGCATATCTTCCGATCACAACAAACTATGCGTTGGCATAGGGAGTTCTCTAGTCAGTATATGCTCGAAGGTCTGTATGTCATAACTCTTCAACACCAATGCCGGGTATCCACTTGCACTCGCCGTTACTGTCTCCGTATACCTATCTTCCGAATAGTCCTTAAAACTACCGAGTATTTTCCTCGACACTAAACTGTATATAAGCTGTCCACGATACTGCTGTGGTACTCAACTCACTGACTCCTTACTTCTTATTATCTATGTAACTGTCCTTCTGGCGGACTAACACTCTATGTGACTGTCTGTCTTCGCACACACGTACGTCGCTTATATAGTTGTTCTAATATTTTCTAGAAAACTCTTCACGTCATAACAATGCGCCGGTAATTACACTTACTCATGTTTACATAATTGCCCACCTCACGTCGCCCGCCTATCGCGCGCTGCACTATGTTATCGATCGCCTACTCCTATTCATGGGCGTGGGTTCGCATGCTCTGGCTGGGGATCGCGGACCAAGTGTTGTAGGTACCTACTTCCTACACTCTCACGTTACAGTACAAAAAAAAAATTATACGAAAGGTATGAATTCGTTCAATAGCGTAGGTACAACATAAATATGATAAATATAATGAAATTTATAATGAAAAATTTTGTCAGTACAAAAAAGATTGATTTAAGTATATTTATAATATAAACAAGAAAATATACAAAATAAAATATTACAAAAGTAACAGATTCACTACTGCCGCGACGGCGTTTCATAGACGAAGCGAAGCGGTACCTTTGAATTTAAGCTAAGCAATCAATTTGTATTTTTGTCGTCTTGAACATATAGTTTTTTCGCCGATTGTTTAGAATTAATATTAATTTTATAATAATTTTAAATGTTATTTCCATCGTGCCAAAATTAATTGTAATAATCAATGTAGTAATCAATTAATTAGACCAAGGCTTCGGTTGTCTACCCCAAATAATTTCGTGATTCAGTGACTAATCGCGATAGACTTTATTCTTCCAAGGTCTACCGCAGATAAATTTTCCTAAATTTATTTTAAAGCATCTAGTCGCTACCGGTAACAAAGCACCCTGAGAGCCGAGCGATGCCGATGGTGATACATGTATGTTCCAAGCGCCCACAACCCATTAGTTTTTAAAATAAGTTTAAAAAATCCGATGTGGACACCACACGACTTCCTTGTACGCAAGACCAACATAAAATATAGACCCAATTATTTGACGTAATTTGACATTAACATTAATTTTTTTATTTTTTGTATTTTTTTTTTGTTCTAATCTATAGCAAGCTTTATTAAAAAAAAAGTATACAATTTTTAAATTTACATATCTAGCTTTTACAAAGGGCTACCCAGAATTTAATTCTCTAAAACTATGATTTGAAGCATTTATTTATAAAATCAAAATAAAACCATGTTATTCAAGAAAAACTGTTAATAACTTCAAGTAATATATCATTTCTGGTTAGCCTATTTTAACTAAAATCTACTATGTTCATTGTCATTGACAAAAAAGTCTTATATACCAAATTTGAAAAGTTTTGGATTATATTTTAAAATATTATTCATTAAAATCTATTATAGGCTTCAAGTAAAGTACCACTTCTGGAAATTATGTAATGACCAAAAAAGAGGTACACAACTAGTGTCCTAAACACAAAATTTCAACTTTCTACGGTTTATCGTTTTTGAGTTATGCGAGATACGTACGTACGTCACGATGAAATTAGTCAAAATGGATTCAGGGATGGTCAAAATGGATATTTCCGTTGAAATCTGAAAACCAAAATTTTTCGGGATTACAATACTTCCTTAACTATGTACAAGGAAGTAAATTACACGCATTCGGCTTCGTTAGGCGCATAGGGTAGTTTGTAGGGTAGTTTGTTACCGGTAGCGACTAGACGTTGGTAATTTATTTCGTGCCCTTACTGTTAGCTTGTACTCGTAAGTACAAATCTTATAGATACATAAGAAATTTAGTATTCTGTAAACAATTAATTTATACTGAGAATTCACAAATTTCTCCGATCTTAAGAGATTTTTTAAATTCTCGATGATTTTTGATGGAGCGTATTTTATTTGTGAAATGTATTTGAAAAACTGCTAATATGTATTACCTTATCAGAAATGAACTTATAACTTATGAAAAGATTATCCCGACAAAGTGCATCTCAGCATCCTTGTGCAGCGTGCATTGCACTTGCACCGCACCTCTTATCAGTGCGTGCAGACGTCCGCTTGGTCAGCAGCCCTGGACATGCATCGGGATTTGCAAGGCTTGCAACAGGCTGAGCACGGACACTCAGGGCACTTGCGAAGCCGTTGCCCAACGTGGGAAGCGCCAAGCATACACTCTCACATCACATCGCCACGGACACGCGCACACCTTGGTCAACGACTTTGTTGAAGGTGTTCACAAGAAGGGAAAGATGCCATTGAGAAAAAATTATGAATTTGAAAACTATCAGGTAAATTTGGAATTACACATATCTTAATCTGTTTTACGAGTATACGTTTTTTATCAAATTCTATGTACTTATTAATTTTTAGAATTTTTTTTTGCTATGAATAATCCAAATTAATAAGACGTCGTTTTAACTAATCAATTAATACATCAAAAACTATTATTTTCATATTGTTTAACATATTAGGTGATAGCATGTACAACTGATTAAAGGTAATTAGCAAGCAGATGATATATCTCCATCAATTGTTTACGGATTATTTTAGAGAAAAATACTTCAAATAACAATTGAGGACAGTTTTTACAAAAGTCAACAAAAGCAAAATGTTAAATTTTCAAGAAGGTTTTATTTGTGTCATACAGAATGTATAGAATAAATCAAACGTGTATTTATGTAAAAATGTTTATTAGCATATTACTTATAAATGCACAAAAGAAGAAAAATATTGATACATTCTGTGTAATAAAAAATAAGGTCAAAATTCCATAGTTTTTTTCAAAACTCAACAAAACCAATAATAAAAATTTAAATTATTTCATTAGTTCATGTATTCTTCATCTAAATTTTGGTTTATATTTCGAGAAATAAAAGAAAACTGCAACATGTTATTAGCATAGGGCCTCCTGACTCCTAGTAAATCCAAAACAAAAAGGAATCTGCGAATCGCCATAGGACATATAATAGTTTTGTTGAGTTTTGGAAAAACGACTACTTTTCAAAGCAAAATAACATTGGTTATACAAAATGAATTAATTAAAATTTAATTTGTACGCATTGATTAGGTATTAAAATCGATCGCAAGTGTAGGTGATATTCAATCAACAGTTTATCCAGGTAAGTCAACAATCCCTCAAATATATTCCCTTTCCTAAAATGTTCTGTTATCTGGAAATTTATTTTTGTACATGAAAGGGAGATAACATGCAGCTTCACATCCCTCGAAAAAATGTAATTTTCAATTATACCACATTTGAACTTGAATGAAAAAAAATTGTCTGCGGCGTCTTTTTTCTGGGTACCTTTAATTAAAAAATTAGGGCGCATAATTTGAAGTTTGCCTCAGTTGTTTCGAAACCACCGACCGACTCCAACTGTATGTACACAGGTATGGTACGGGTTTCCTGTTTTATACTATCATGGCTACAGCAGTTCCGCAACAAAATAAGTTTAAGAAACCCTGCTTGAAATTTCGTGTTCTTTACATTTCCAAAATATCTTAGGTTTTCTATCGTACATATTAACATATTGAAGCTAGCGAGGAACAATTTTTATCTATAATTGACTGGAAAATACACTATTTTTATATGAAAACGTAAGATTTTTTCAGAACATTTTTGTATAAAATCACACATTTTCTGACAAAAAACCCAATGAATGTATTCATATAGCAATAATTTTTCGCTACCGCCAAACATTTCTGCCCAAGCTCACTTTTTCGAGGTGTCCACATTCATAATCGCCTTAATACAAGTTCTTTTTCTCATTTCACTCGGAATCTTTCTCTCCTTTAATACATCTTCTTCCTCTTACGAGGGCAAGGTGAAAAGTTCTCGGCATGGCAGTGAAAGACTGTATTTTTAAGGTCAAAAATGCATTTATTTTTCTACACAGTCCCCCATACACTCAATGCACTTTGCCCAAAGTTTTTCCAATGAATAGATTCCATCCCTGAAGTGCGATTCCGGAAGGACTGCAAAATACCCAACTACGGCTGCTATCGCTTCTTGATTTGAGCTAAATCACTTTCCAGCCAATTTTTTTTTTTTTAGATTTCGGAATAAGTGCACGTCAGTGGGAGCCAAATCTGGTGAATAGGGTGGATGTCCCAACAATTCGTACTTCAAATCCCTTAGTTTTCCCATTGCTAAAGCACCTTTGTGAACAGGTGCATTGTCCTAATGAAAGATATTTTTTTTCTTTTGCAATCCAGGCCTCTTCTCATGAATTTTTTTACCTAGTTGGTCCAGAAGATTTGTATAGTACTCTCCAGTTATGGGTTTACCCTTTTCAAGATAGTCAATAAAAAGAATCCATTTTGCATCCCAGAAAACACTGGCCATAATCTTTCCGGCAGATAAAACTGACTTCGCCTTTTCTGGTGTATAGCCACCGGTTTCCACCCACTGCTTTGATTGTTGTTTTGTTTCTGGTGTATAGTGGTGGACCCACGTCTCATCCTTAGTTATAAATCGGCGCACAAAATCGGTTGAATTCTTCTTAAACCGATATAAACATTGCTCGGAATTTCTTTTTCGCATTTGCTTTTGGTCGGCATTTTTAACTCTTGATGTAAAATGTACAATACCCTTTCTTCTGAAATACCTACCTACAGCCTCAGCAATCTCATACACTTTTAATCGCCGATCGTCCAACATTAGATTGTGCACCTTGTAACGGCAAAATGAAGGCGTGTCAGCCTGTCAACAGTCCCTGTTCGGGCGCCATTTTGTGAGGGCAAAATGGCTATTCTGTCAACTTTACTCGACGTTCTCTTCAGTTCTTCTTGCTGTCAAAACGGGTTTCTCGGGCGCCAATCGATCGGTCGATAACACAGCACAGGAGAGGTGAAGGACGCTATTATACCGTCTCTGAAAAGAGTGGCTTGAACGCCAAAAGGGCTCGGGTAGCTTAGTGGAGACAGAGTTCAGTTTTTGACAATAAAATCATATTTAATGAATTTTAATATTTTATTAAAATATATTAAAACGAGAATAATAACAAAACAAATGAAAATAACAATCGTTAGCATATAATCGGGTAATACAAGTGAACGAGCGATACTTGCAGGATTTGTTCAATAAAAGAAACGGTCAACAATTAACGGGTAAAAATGGCACACACCAAAGTTACGGAGCCGCGACACGAACGGTCAACAATGGCACTCACCAAAGTTGAGAAAAACAAAACGGTAACATCAACAATCGCGATTTCGAAACGGAGCCGTATTGACACACACCAACACTCATCGACAATCGCGATTACAGCAAACAGTGGTAAACCCCACTAGCTTTAACATCCGGCTACGGCGGCATCCGTAGCCGTACAAGGCACCTTCTGCACTCCCTCACGAGCTGCCGGCACACACCAACAGCACTGAGTCAGAGGCAGCCAAGGTCCTAACAAACTGCTCGCCCGGCACTCACCAGGTTCGCGGAAGACGGCACACACCGTCTCCCCGAGAAAGCGCACACTCTCTCTGAATAAAACTATCGCTCGGGCCCGTATTTATACCCCGAAAAACCGTTAAAAATACGAAAATAAGTTTAAACATGATTCTAATAATCCTGCAAATACTTGCTATTTGAAATAAAAATATAAGAAATACAAACTCATGTGGGATCGAACCCACGATCCCCAGCGCGCTGGACGAGCATGCTAGCTACTCGACTACGCGGTACCTGACAGGTAAACAACAAATTCATATACATTTGCAATTTTAAACAATGATACAACAATTCATTTTACAACAAACTACATATAATATAATCAAACAATTACATTGTATGCGTAATCTCAACCAATACAAAATAATAAAAATGTAAACAACATTTTTACTGGTGGGATTTGAACTTCGATTTGAATTTATAAACTTTAGCAAAAAAACTAACTTGTTAACCACAAGACTACAATGCTAAACACAAAAATTAAATCCAAATCTAGTGACCATCACAACCTTCTCGATGATTTCATTTGTAGTTGCAGTTTTTGGTCGTCCTTCTCATGGATCATCTCCAAGATATATTCGACCACGTTTTAATTTAGCCGCCCATTTTTTCACCGTTGAAAATGAAGGAATAGACTCCTTATAAACCTTCACCAACTTTGGATGAATTTCCATTAGGGTTAAACCGTCCAAAACGAAGAATTTTATGACTGCTCGATATTTAAATTTATCCATTACAACGAAACACACACAACTCGTCAACTTCAAAAAGCCGTATAAAAAAACTATTTTGCGGATCAAATAGAAAATTGACACTTATTATTCTGGCACTTGAAACAACATCATAACAAAATATTTCATTGATATCAAAGCCTACTCTCTGTTAGGCCGAGAACTTTTCACCTTACCCTCGTATATGCCTGGACCCTGGACGTCCACGCGTCTCCCTAGTCTTGTAAATTGTATTCTTATGTGTTTCAATAATTATTATCTCCTTTGAATATATTTTCAGTAATCGATAAAACTGCATTATAGCACCATGTATAGTGTGTCATTTTACTGAATTCGGAGGCTTTCAATACTTGCCAGCTTACCTACTGCTCGGTCTAAAAATTGTCCACTTTATCCAGTAAAATGCCACTTTCTGGACTTGATCGGAATTCAAGACCTGAAAGTGATAAGATAAAAAATCTACCTATCTAGGCATTATTTTATTTTTACTGTGAAGAAATAAGAAATAAATAAATAAACAACCAATTGCCATGAATTGTCCGATCTAAAAAGTGATCAGAAACAATTCATTTACTGAATGATCGCGAAAACAGTGCTAATCGGGTAAAAATCCTTCTCAGTGTTCTTAAACTCGGTTGGCGACGTCTAGGAAACCGCTCCCGGTAAATTCTTTTTGCTCTTCTTTTGATTCCAGTCGATTCACCAATTATTAGAATCATATCAATTTATTCGTTCTTCGTAAACATTTCAAAATGTTTTTTTTTGTTTACAAAATAAGTTAAATTAAGTAACAAACAAATGTATATTTTTTTGACATTAATTTAATTGTTTTATATTGTTACGTTTTGTTTATTTTCACATAGCCACCTATAATATTTGTTTAAAAATTATTTCTAATATTTCTAAATTATCGCATTTTTCTCGAAATTTTTCAAATACATTAATAAAAAATAATACATCGTTGAAAAGAGAAAAAAATGGCGGTTTCTATTTTATTAAAATAATTATAGGTTGCCATTTGAAAAATAAAAGTTGATTGTCGTATCTTGTAAACCTGACTTTACAAAAAATATCTACATTTGCCATCAAATAGTATATGTAAAATATATTATATGAGCCATTTTTTTTTCTATTACTTATAATAAAAAAGTTAAAGAGGGGGGGCGTCTTCCTAGACTCACCTGTATATATATATATATATATATATATATATATATATATATTAAGCAAATGATTCATTTTATTAAATATTAAATTATAAAGTATATACAGAAATATTACAATTAAAATTAAATTTTATTGTAAATAGTAAATATATTTATAATTTAAACCATCAATAAATAGAGTATTGACCATTACATTTCAAATTCAAACTATCCAAACTTTTATTATAATATCGAAACAGTAATGACCCATTTTCAGTTCTTTCGTATGTTTTCCAATACTTTTGTTCATCTTTTTTGTCCCTTATATTTAACATCCACATTTCTAGTTCCCAAAAAGTGCATAGGAAACAGTTATATAAAGTCAAACAGAGTCGTTTGGGGGGAATGTAGTAAAGTAGAGACAATGCGTTACTAAGTACACTGTGACTATGTGTTGTGATGGTCATCATCAGCTGGAGTGGAGCGCTGTGTTTGCTCACACGGCCAATCCATTAGCGCGTCGACGAACAGCAGAGAGAAGGCAGAAGCAAAGTAACCCTCACAAGCGAGAAGAGGAAACCCTTCATAACGGGGCCAGGGCATAGACAATACACTGAACCAAGATAGTTACGCTACATGATGGAATGGTTATTAATAATATATACAAGACGTAATAATTGGCCGTGTGCACTAATTGTGAAGTTACAGAATTTTGTTCTAACGATCTAATTTAAATTTCGGCAAGAAAATGATCTCTGATCTCTCACTAGTGGTGTGTTTTTGCTTTTTGAAACTTTTTACCTTAATATTTTAATAAAAAGATTATTTAAGATTTTAATGTCATTTACTCTCTTTTCTGTCTTCCATACATGGTATAAAATAAAGGCCCAAACAGACATCTGTTTGTCTATCTGTCTGTCTGCCTGGATGTCTGTCTGTCTGCCTGGATGTCTGTCTGTCTGCCTGTATGTATGTCTGTCTGGTTGTTAGCGTAGATCTCGAAAACCATTAAACAACATTTAATACGGTTTTCACTCTCGTTTATACATCATCTCTTGAGAAAGATTGAGGTGTAAGAAACATTAATCTATAATAAATGTAAGCCGACTAGTGGCGATTTCAGTGAAGCAAGCCCACAAAAAAACGGTGGTACGAACGCTTTCTAAGCTGCCTAAAACGTTAGGAACAAACGAGTGCTTGAATAGCCTTCTGTAACGAATGTTTTATTATCCTATTTTCTCTGTTTCGGCTTTCATTTACATACATTGTCCATTAGTAATTTTTTTTGGTAACAATGATTTGTGTTTTTTATTTATTTTTTATTTTGCCAGTTACCTTTATTAAAAATTACCAAAAATTAAGAATATAGATCATTCTAACATCAATCAGTGTGCTAAAATATATCAAAGATTGTTATTCCGAAATAAATAACATTGTAAAAAATTAGATCACTCAGTAACACTTCGTGAATTAAACTTTCCTTTTGTGGTCTTTTCCGTTGACCGTTCATCAATAGATTAAATTAATGTATATAAATCATTCATTAATGACATCTATTAATGCATGATTTTTTATTAATAAATGATTTTAGTGGGTAACCATAGATATACCACATTACCACATACCATTGCTGAACAATTATTGTCAAAACTTATGTCAACTGTTACTAACCTAATTTTTTTTGTCATGATATTAAATTAATTTTTTTCCAAATTGACAAGATACGGTCAACGGAAAAATATTGAAACTAACACGTGTGTTATTTGGCGATTAATGCGTTAATCAACTTATTAACAAACTTCATGTAGTTAAATAACTATTAAATGCGATAAATAACTATTAATGTTCTGATCTGTTAATATATTTTGATAGATAGTCCTCTACAAATGAATTATTCTGCATCAAAACATACAAAACGAACACAGCCATGAATTCTCCAATAAACAGAATTGTCTCTACTTTTAATAATGTCATAAGCTTTTCCTGATTTGGATTTATTTTCATTTAATCTTTTGCGTTTTAAAAAATTTCTTCGTTGTAATAGTCGTAATTTAAATTTACCATAAATGTTTATTTATATTTCGTTAGCTTAGCGTAAGTTTAATATTCTCCTTTTGTAATATGTACTGTATACTTCGATTTATTGTCTTTTTGTAATAGTGCCGTGCTGTCATTGGGATTTTATCCTGTTGCACAGCCTCTTCCTAAATAAATACATAAATAAATAAATATTTGTTAAGTTCGTTTATAAATTTGACATCTAAATCGACGTTAAATATTCTTGAAACGATACGTAAAATATTTACCTTTCTTATTTTCATAAAACTACAAGTAGGTATAATTCCCTTTTTGACGTTGGTATTTCAATTTTCAATACAAGTTTAATTTTATAAGAGTCCGCAAAACCGAATGCTTTATTACAAATCTTGACTTTGGTAATAAATTTAACTTAACCCATTTATCCCAATTTTAAAGGGTTAAGAATTTTACCCTATTCATCTTTATTTCATCTAACCCTTTGGCGTAAAAGGATCAGGTATACAAGTGGTACACAACATCAAGATCAATATTTTAACCCTTCCGGTAGCTTTCGTGCACTCTTCCGTGTCGACCTTATTTTGTTGAGATCAGGTAATGAATTCTTATTCTTACAGGGGTTAAGAATTTTAAGTTCTCACGCAATGTGTATTATAAATGTAAAAGATATGAGAAATATACCTATTTTCCATAAATTCAAAGCAATATATGGGTACTTAATTTTATTTGAAATTCGTAAGAAAGGGTTGACTTTTTGACCTGTTTATTTCAGTTTGGGTAAAAAGGGAAATGTATTGTTATAAAGGGTTATTTTTTAAAAAATTACAGTTTGGACGAAGGGTTTAAAAATAATTCTGTCATATGATTTTTTAAGTAAAGGGTGATTTTGACCTATTTATTTGAAATAAGGTACAATGAAAATAAGTATGTGCCATTATACATTTTAAGAATTCCCACAATATATTCAGGAGAATTAAATGGGTTCAGAATAAATATCTGGGTCTTTGCAAGAAAGGATTTCGAACGGCTGCATTTTAAATGAAAAAAAGTTAATTTGTACGAGTAGAAAAGGGTTACCTTTTTATAAAATTCTCAGACAGCTAAGAAAATATAAAAAACTGACCCAGGTAAATGTAATATCAATTCGAGTATTATTAAAGTACAATTTATAATGTATGAGACTGGGATAAAAAGTTCCAATGATTTGGACATCATAAATCATAATACGTTGAACTAAATTTTAACAAGCTTCCTTTTATTTGTTCTTTATACAATTTTCACATAAAATAAAGAAACATACCCCATTAAAAAAAAAAAAATATCATACTTATGCGTAGGTACACCCCAAAACAAAAATTAGACCATTAAATTGTATTGTATGGGGTCTCGTGGCCGCGTGCCTGTGTCTGGTCGTGAATCTGGGGAATCAGATTCGATCCCGACCGACGCCGACCGGCCCAAAATTGACCCTTGTTGTGCACGCTCACGCCAGCAATGAGTGCCCGTGAGGTGAACCCGGTAAACGCCCGCACAGCCAGTAATGGGTAATATGCCATGATGATATATATACAATATATATATATATATATATATATATATATATATATATATATATATATATATATATATATATATATATATATATATATATATATATATATATATATATATATATATATATATATATATATATGTATATTATTTTAAATTTGTACTTTATTAATTTGTTTAAATTAACAATATTTATTTTTACATAAATGATATAATAAGTCCATTGCATATCCTCATTTGTTTATTTTGATTCTATATCTATTAATTATTTCTAAGCAAATATTTTCGGCTTAGTTAAACTATTTATTATCGACGATATAGTGTGGGCTTTGGTACAATATAAAAAAGTGATTTATGCTTTCTGCAATAAGTACCTTTATAAATTGAGAAAGTAGCATATTTGCTTTTGACATGTAACCTAACTACAGTCACAGATATAGGATATAGGTACGTATTTGTATCGATAAGAAAGCTTACAAGGTGTCATCTCACATCTCACCGGCACTCTAAGTTGAAATTAAGAGTGCAATGTGCAATCACTCCGATATATTTCAAGAAATATGTGAAGATTGAAACATGCCTTATAACAAAATTTATTTATGTATATCATTTTTTTAACAAAATGAAATTTTCATTTCCAAATATTTCAAAATTTACATGATGTCATTTCAATAATTTAATCACGAATATACATATAAACCGCATTTTCATCAATAAATTCAACTCGATTATACAAATTATGATATCATATTTCACTAAAGCCTCCCTACCAGCAAAACGAAAACAAAAAATATCCCTGACAACATTTTAAATTCATATCCAGCATAATACCAATTTAGCCATCGTCCTTGCGGACATTCGATGTTCTTTTGTTTGGTGGAGTGTTATGTATTCCCTTGGAGCGCCTGGCAACGCCGAAGGAATACGGAATTAACCGAAGTGGCTGAAGAAGTCCCGAAGTGGAAAGTGAGTTTGTAAGTGTTGGTGTTGCCCTCTCTGAAGAGTGCTTTGAATTATTCATAACAATAGATGAACTATTGAATTATGTGTAATGGAACACCCAGTATAGGCCACAGTTACGTGGGGTGAAATTATTCAATGTTATGTAAGCGGTGAAAATGAAGATAAAACACTATAAATTAAACTTTGGTATAGGATAATTTTATCGTTAGTTTTAGTTGTTAAATACATCAGAAAATAAAATTGCTTTTTTCTTCTGTAAAAGGAAAATTAAGTATTATTATTGTTGTTACTTTTAAAATTAAAAATAAATAAATTAAGTCACAGTAGACACAAAATAATATAACATTAAAAACGTCAATAAATAATTGTTCCACATTAAAAAGATTGACAATGTTGATACGAAAATATGCGTCCACTGAAACAGTTTCATTTTCATAATATTGTTCTTAACAAATGACTACCTACCTCTGTCCCATTAGTTCTCATATTTAGCAATAGCAACGATTATTGGGAATATTCATTCAATTGCTAATTAACTGTATAAAGGAAACAAGTTCATTTTGCGTTGTTAAATATTATAATTTAACCACATGGATGATTTTAAAAATGGACTCACTGTGGTTCATGTTTGTTTTCTAAAAAATATATAATAATATCAGATAGAGGTAAGAAACTAGAGAATAAAATGTGAAATGAAAAACTTCTTGTTTCAAATAGGTATAACATTGGATGCAATGAAGCTCTTTTATTAATTATAATAATTATTAATGAAGTTCCTTGTTAGTTTTGGAAATAGCTATATATACTTATTTATAGAACAGTGACAACTATTGGGAGACAAAAAATAATACATAAATGTGACAACTTTTATTGAAGACTAGGTATTTGTAGTATATTATTTTTAAATGATTTTTAAAGTAGTGTCCGCTTATTTATTGACATCTTGTATAAAATAAATTTATTTAAAAAAAACAGTCAATTTCATCTGTGGAATTATCCCCCCGCCTAAAATATTGGAAGGTAATATTAAAATATTTAAGCGACGATTAAGATAATAACATTAATAAAGTAACCAATAATTGAAATTCTACTGTATTTCATTTTTTAACAGTCTATCTAAACACTAACGATACTATCATTATCATCAAATATTAGGTTATTTCCATTTCAAAGTATCTAGCTATTTTGTAAAACATTGAAGCTACAAAAAAATATGTGTTGTAAATTTAGAAGAGTACTGCACTATACCTATTTTGTTTACAATTAAGTATACTTTTAATAGTATACAAGTACCAATATATTTTTTTAATAAACCGAATTTGTCTTCACTTTATGTCAATTTTAAATAATGGAATTAAAAGTAAATTAAAGTAAACGTAGTTTTCTCCTCAGAATTACAAAACCTTATTAATTCAAGCCGTATTGACCAGATTGCTTGTGTAGCCCTCCAATCCTCTTTCAATTTTGCATCATCTGCTCTTCTTCCACCCCCTGCCCTTCCACCGGACGCTTTTCGTCAATTTCTCGACAACAAAAGTTTAGCGGAGTTTTCAAAAGACCCAAGGAACAAAGCTAATATTTGTAAAGAGGGCACATACACGAGTCCATTCAAACTGACAGCTCTAGCGCCACCATATTCCTCGTGGCTCCGCCCCATAGCGACGCACGCCTATGGAGGGGGTACCCCTCTGCCTATTGGTCCAGTAGGATGTTGCCATGACGACGATAATGTGAGAGAGGGGGCTGATGTTCAACTTTTGACAGCAACAACACAAAGGGCTGATGGAATTTGTTTTTCTATCACGATGATGTTCAGATGAATTTTTCTTTTATCTTTTTGTTTTAACGTCTGGTTTTTATTGTGTTTTTATGTCTGTGGTACATTTTACATTTGTCTGTGATGTATGTTTTCATGTTTTCAGAAATGTGAAGAATTGTATTTGTTGTTTTTGGATGAGATTTGGATGGCATTGATGGATGGATGTTTGGTCTGCTGTTAAATATACACATAGTTTAAGCGTTTAAAGTGTTTGGAAAAACATGTAAACTGTAGTAAATAAACTCTTGCATCGTGCAACACATTTTGAATTTGAATTTAATGAAAATACGCATGTCACATTTTCATATTAGGTAGGTACATGCTTTTCTATAAAGACCTATTAAACATTAAATTACTTTATAATAATATAGGTACGCTTTCCCATTATTTCTTTTCATAAATTACGGTTTTTTTGTTTTTCTTTATTTTGACAAATTTATGAATACTATATCCTCTAATTCAAAACAATCCTCTTATTTAAATATTCAGGATTACTTTTTATACATAACAGAATTTGTTTGGTCACAGACGTTCAGTTCTAAGCTCTAAGCCCGAAAACGCTCAGTGCCAAAATCACATAATATTTGTGCATTTAAGTTATGTTTAGGAAACTAATAAATACAAACTCAGGCCAGGCCGTGAATTTTGTGTGTTTGTTTATGTTATGGGTTTTTTTCTTTTCAAATAACAAATGGTAATATACGCATAGGTAATCTTATAAAACTACAAATAATGTAGGCATATGAAACTATGAATATAGGTATGTACATGTGGACCTATTTATAATTAAAGGAGCAAGTGTACGAAGGTGTTATGTTACACAAATTAGGTTTAGCAGTCACATATAATTCCCTCATATTTCCTTATATAATACAAAATTGGAGTTTTTTAGAAAATGTTACATAACTCGTTCATCCACTATCAATGAATTTTGATAATATAGTTTGTGATTGTAAATAGTGATAATGATTTTTTTTCTTTAATTTTTAATTTTTATTAAATATCATTCATAGACACATTAAAATATCAACAAAATAATTAACAAGATGATTTATAGAATACTATAATATAAGGAAAGAAAGTTAAAAGAAATTTTAGTTTCAAGCTACTCATCAAAATTTTGAAGGCAATATTAGGTACCTGACCTATATTATTGACAATTTTTTCAATTTCTATTTTTAAAATAATATTTTATCTTTATCCAGGCAATCAGGCTATAAGGTTTACTAGTGCTGTAAGCGTGGAGACCAGTGTCTTGCCTTATATGAACGATTTCTAATTGTGACAAATAATGATAAACAATAACATGTAAGTAATAAACAAACACACATGTTTTACAATTGAGAAAAATGATCCAGGACCTCAGCAACGTATTACGGAACTCAGGCATTATTAGGGAGCGGCAAGTTCAGAAAGCCGCAATAATTAGAAATTAAATTATGAACTATAACCCGCTCTTTTTACTCATCAGTTTTATCGGTGGTGATGGTGAATACACATCTCAGTCAATCTATTCATATATTTAAAACATACAGATCAGATACTCACAGTAACAATATATACAGGATGTACCATGGAAAGTAAAACATATAGGTGTTTAACATGGGAAATCAGTTTTTTCGTATGCATTGCTCCCCTAATTATTTTAGACAAAAAGTTTCAAATGGATGTTTTAAGCAAAAATTTCTGCATCCGTATGAATAAAAAAATTCATTTTGACTACTTCATAACTCCAGAAATAAAATTTGAAAGTACAATTTTGTAGTATTAGCCATGGAATTAGAAACAAAAGACAAACAAAACCGTAACGTGTCAGAATAATGATTGTCAAAATAAATATTTTACGTAGTAAATATTAATTTAACAATAATAATATTATAATAATAATAATAATAATAATAATAATAATAATAATAATAAAGCAAAGGTTTAATTAGATTTATTGTTTAAGATTAATAAAATAAAATAAAGTAACACTATTAATGTAACAAATTAAATTCAATAAAACAACAACAAACTAAAAATATTCTTAAATTATAATAGATGTTCAAAAAATTGATTCGGATGTAGAAATCCATTGAAACTTTTTGTCTTAAATAATTAGGGGAGCAATGCGCACGGAAAAACTGATTTCCCATGTTAAACGCCTATGTTTCACTTTCCGTGATACATCCTATATCTATATTTCATATGGCCAAGCCAAAATATGAATACAAAATAACATAAAAAAGAAACAAGAATAAAGTAACATAAATGACTTGGTGTTTTTACTTATAAGTTAATATCTTAATTGGATAGCAGTGCCCTCCAGGCGATGTAGCTCTTGCAATGTCCCTGGGTAGTTATATTTCAATCATTCGAAATCCTATTAACTGTCATGTTCCTGCTCTGATACAACCTATTTGTATTTATTCTAAAAATGACATGTCAAATAGTATTTCCACTTTTACCTGGTGTTGTGTAAACTGTGGAATAAAAAGATCCCCAGAATTGTATTGCCAACTGAATCAGTTATTTTTCATCATTCTGTATATAATCAAATTATAGTGGGATTAGAAATAAATTAAATAATGAATGTTTATTCGAATGAGGAACCTATCTAAAGGAACATTGTGATGGAAATAGTTACAAAAGAATACAGAATTTATTTTCCATATGCCAAATTGACGTTTGCCGTTTATAAATTATTTATGAAAACCAGAAAAAAGAAAACAAGTGTCGTGGCTATCGCTACTAATAAACCGAAATATTGAAAATTCTTATTAATATTGTGAAGAAACAAGAAACATAATAAAAAATGTAAAAACAGTTTTGTACACAACTTTTAATTCTGAACAACTTCGCACTCTACAGTTTTTACCGTAAAAGGAGGAGAACAGGAAATTGCAAAGCCTAAAATCTCATGTTAAATCCTTATGTTCGCACCTTAGTGTCAACACCCTGTATATCTCACAGTTTCTCGTGTTGTGTATGGAAGGTAGCTGAGTATAATTATAATTCGTATAACACTGTTATTGATTGACTTAATTTATTCACAGAACAAAATATATAGGTATTTATAGTACAGCACATGATTGAAAAACGGAAGTGTTATTAAACATAAATGTTACACATATACAATATTATAAATAATAAGAAGAATATTGGAGGATGGAAATAGATATAGTATAAACAAATTGAAATTTAAAAATGTACAATCACAATAAAAGTAAAGACATAATAAGAGTACCTACTTAATATTTATTATAATATCTTTTTTCTTTTTTCTACTTCCAATGACGAAAAGCTACACATACAGATAGCAGTAAGTACGTGAAGTCTAACTTTTAGTAGCAATGCATAAAATGTAATAATTTCTTAAGAGCTTTTATACTTTTTGATGCCAAAATAGCTATTTGTGTATATATTAAGAGCACAAAATGGGACATTGTCGATTGTCCTGCGTCGCGCGGCATTCTCTCGAAATCGACAATGTCCATTTGCGCTCGAAACACACACAAGAATTTTTCTACAATCGCCACAATGGGGTCCTCCACCATAACAAAAAATAATAAATTGTACACTTTGTACTTACAGTACTACTCAATAGTTTTGCAGTGAAGATAGGAACGTATTCAAATATGACTTCAAGATATTGTTTTAGTTTTCGTTTTTTCAAAAAATTAATACCAATTTTGTAATGAATATTATGTTTTTTATATAATTTATTTGTTTCAAGTACATTAAACAAGTTCAGTGAAAAAGTGGACGTCCATTGGGAGCGCTCACGCCAAACTTTTGCAGGTGGCAGTATCACACACTGTTCACACAATTTATTTTATATTTAATTTTAATATATCGTTATTTTCCATTCTTCTTGAGCTATTGCTTCAATCTAATCTAATCATTTTATACTTTCGTTTTTGTAAATGAATGCCCTATTTTATTTTCACAGCAGTGCGGCATTGTTTAGTTATGTAATATACCAACAGAGCAGTTATATGTCAGATTGACTTGTGAAGGTGGTAAATGTGTAACTACAGTGTCATTAGTTCCTAACTAAACGTTTCTATTAAAAATGTAGACAAGTGACATTTCTCAATATTGTATAATTAGAAATTTTAACAGCGAGCGTTTTTCTACTTTACCGCGCATGAGCGGTAAAGTAACATTTTGCGTTGAGAAAAGAGAGCGCAAATGGCTACTTTGTATATAGACTATAGAAAAAATATTTATCTTGATCATTTAACTTTTTTAGACATCCGCGAGTATTATTTTTTTCAGTCTTTATGTCTTTAACATCTGTACTCAGATTCTAAGAAAATATGTAAGTAAGTAACATATTTAAGTATTTATCTTATTTTACTTCAAACTTTCTTTGAACATTCTAAACTGTCTTCAAAGCATCACCATCTGAAATCACAATCACAACCATCGAAGATCCCTTTCCTTCTTAACTTTAGAAACAACAAATTTCCTTGCATTTGGCCGCTACTTGGTAGCCTACCCTCTACTTCTAGTTAGCAACATTGAACATTTCATCTGCGTCGGAGGTGTTTGTGGAAGGGGTGTGTTTACACAAGATCCGAGTGTTTAGTGTTTATTTAGCATTGCAAAACATTCCCGCAGCCTTGCGGCGACTGAAGACGTCGGTCTACCAGAGGAAGTCAAAGTTGTCTTGTTGAAGCGATGAGCTAGGAGAGAAAGACGCCGTTGTTTTAGCTTCAACGGTTAAGAAAATGGGAACAAAACGAATGAATTTTGTAGATGTATACGACTCTTTTTAAATATTACATTTATTTAATATTATATATTATAAATCTAACAATATATAGGTTTGTTTACAAAACCTCGAAGGCTGGACATAAATCGGTAAAATTCAATCCTGAAAAAATCTTATGGAATACCTATAAGTATTGAAATAAATTACTGAAATAATGTAGGGGAAATAATTAGCAATTAACATAATTTAATTAAAAATAATGCTATTAATTGTTCAAATTCTATTTTAAATTTTAACCCACTATTACACGCGCCAACTAGACGCATGTCGATGCGATAGTAGACACATTTATTATTCAAAAATGAAATTGTTTCGTTACTATTTGTAGTAGTCTTGTGGTATTTAATAACAGCTTTAAAATATTAAAATAAAAAATTATCCCCCTTCCTCGAGCAGTAAATTTTAGGAAGGTAAGGTAATGAAGCCCCCATATGCAATTAATAGTACATTGTGTTATTAGGAGTAAAAGTGATACGCATGAAATTGTACGACTCGCTTCACTCGTCGTGCAAACTTCCATACTCGCCACACAAAGACACTTTTATTCCGAATGACACATTTTTTTTTTCAAACGCACTACTTTTTTTTTATTGGCTAATTCTATGCAGTTTCTATGGTTATTTATTTATTTTATTTCCAGCTGCGTAGAAATCAAACTTCTACCTTGTGAATCAAGTCACAAAAAATACCATTTCTACGATGTTTGAAAAAAATTATATTTTTGAGTTTATTATTCAAGCTTTTCTGGTTTCCGCATGGATATGTCACCGATGCGAATAGTTAACCGTCTATAGGTAATATTTTACATAAAGCTACAAATATTTTTAATTTTAAAAAATTCTTAAGGTTTTTGTGACAATTTATGTTATAATTTATAACTAACATTAAAGGAAAATTCATTCTGTACCTATTTCACTTACATTCTATAGCTTTTGGCTTAGAGTTAGAAAAATGTGCTTACAATATTTTTCACGCTGAATTCAGATCTGAAACCCGTTTCTTTTCATCACGCAAGGGTTTTGTGCTGTACTAAACAGTTATCGCTATTTTTTACGAGTTTACAACATTTTACTACGACTACGCAATAGAGGCCACAATAATGAAAACTCGACCAGATCGCATGGGTATTTTTATAGTATTTTCAACGCTGAATTCATATATGAATCTCTTTTCTTCTATCACCTCTGGGTTTTTTCGCATTTTTATTACTACCAAAACACATTAGTCAAGGGATTCATGACTTAACCTGATGTTTGTTTAGTGATCTCACTACTACAATACTCAATATTGTTTGCTGTTTCCGTCCGAAGTCAATCTACCCCACATCTCCGAGATTTTAATATTGTAAAGAACGTCTAAAAATTGGTACTTATAAAAATGCGATTTTTGAAAAACCCAGGCGTGAAAAAAAGAGTTTTAGATCTGAATTCAACGTTGAAAATACTACAAGAATACCTATGTATTCAACGTGAAATAGTTATTTTCATAATACCATACTGTTAAATGAGTTGTAACAGTACTGTATGCTAAACCAATATATGCGTCAAAACAGCCACGGCCTTATTTTTTACAACAGTACAATTATTAAAAATCTGGTGTGGCCAACACAATACCTCCCGCCATGTACCGCTCGAGTCACAAAAAATATGAAGCTAATTTTTATTTGTGAGACTCCATGGGGTCTCCTAGCCATGTGCTTGAGTGTAAGGTCGCGAATCTGGGGAACCGGGTTTAATCCCGACCAACGTCAAATATTTCCAATTTTAAATGGCACAAAATTGACCCCTGTGGTGCACTGTCCACGCCAGCAATGAGTGCCCGTGAGGTGACGCCTGATAAGCGCTCACACGGTGCAAATATTTCATCATTACCAATATCTGTGTACAAAGCAGATTGGCACACCCAGCAATGGATAATAAGCCGTGATGATATATTTATTTATTTACTTATTTTTGAATTAGTGAATTTTACTCTAATTTTGGCAGTTTATTTCTTAAAATATAGTCTGATATAATCCAAGTAACTACATTTTTGAGAATAAAATGAAGATAAAATTTAAATACCTGGATAAAATAGTATTCACTAATCCAAAAATGAGAATTAGCTTAAACTTTTTGGTGAATCGTTAATTTTTATAAATCTAAATACATACCTACATATTTACATAAGCTAGAAACTGTATAGATTTCCTTTCCTATTGTTCTATTTACATATTTCTTTTTAAAACGTTACTATTATTAATTTGAAATGCTTAGTTCTTTGACAGTGACATTTATTTGTCAGTTACATACATTTGAATAACTGCCAAGGAGTATTGTTTGTTTAAGCGTAGGATCCTGGATTTAAATTATAGATAATTTTATAAATTTATCCATATAATATGTAGAAAAAGTATGAATGCAAATCTGTAGAAAATTTAATAATCTTTAATTTTTAAAATAACATTAATGTCGAAAAAATAACATTTAATGGTATTTTTCGAATGAAAACTATTTTGAGCTTCTAGTAAAGTGTCATTTCCGGTTATCCGATGTTAGTATTTGAGTTAGAGTGGAGGATCCACACACACATACACACATACATACACACAGACATCATCGTGAAAATGTTAAAATTGGATTCTAGGGACCTTAAAACGTGGTCATTTACCAAAATCTCGATATGCGATTTTTAGCACGATCCCTATACTTCTCTTACCAAGGGTAGCGGGAGGTAAAAATCATGTGTTTCTAAAAAAATCGCAGCATCAAGAAATTGTCATGAAGAGCTGTCACCTGTCAATATGCCATAGAAAATAGAATTTTCAGAAGATATTTTATGTTATTATTATTTTACAAAATTCAACCGCGTCTATTATTTGCTTCATATCAGCCTTATGACGTTAATAACTATTATGTACCTATGACATATATATTATGTATTTTTTGCCGAGGTGCATATCACATTTTTCTGTTTACCATACTAATAATAGATCTAGAAGGGTAGTACACACAATTACAATAATATTAAATCGCAGTAGGCTTAGCGGACGGAAAAGGTTTGCGGACGAAAAATAATGGCTTAGCGTACGAAAAAGGTTTTGCGGACGAAAAGGTTTACAGACGAAAAAGGTTTGCGGATCACAAGTGATAACCTTCTGAAAAGTGTCATTTTTCGTCCGAAATAATAATGTTAAATTAAATAATTTTTGAAATTTGAAATTTTTTATAATTTAATTTAAGTACAACCCTGAGTGTTTTTTACCCTTATTCTTTTTACAACTTTCCAGCTGTGAGGGTGTTATGAAGTCAATAACGGTACCTATATCTTGGCAAGCGCTATACCTATTAAGTTTTTACAACTTTTTCTTATAATTTTGTAACTATGTTCATTTATACGTTGCATTGACGGAGAATGAGATGATAAAGACACACAAACACCCATACCTTACCCTCGACCTTACCCGGGATTCGAACCCGGGACCCTTGGGTCGTGAATCGACGACGCTGCCCACTACACCACCGGGGTCGGCCATAAAATTAACTCACATCTATCACAAATTAAAAAACGATACTACACAAACGTAAACTGTAAAGCACTTTTTTAATCTCGTGAAACTTTATACCATAATTATCACGAGAATCAACATGGGTTAATTAATTGTAATTTGCTCGCGTTCTACAACGCGTTTAATATCTAAAACATTCCATTTAATCGTTATCGCCGTCATCTACGTGGCTATCAAGAACCCTGAAGCTTGGCGCAGAGCAGAGGCGGGATCGTATTGAGATCCGAGATCCCACTGACGTAAACATATTGTGATATTTCAATTCTATTTACTGACAGAGAGAAGATGAGTAGATGAACTGAGTGGGCTGAACGGCTTTCTACAAGATATCAATTAACCGAAGGAAATGAATGCATGGATTATTTATACACTAAAAAATATTTTTCTCTATGAATGAAATTGTAGTTATTGACTTATCGTAATTTTAATATACCTACATCTTTTTATACCCCATTCAATGAAACATTTGGAATTAGGAGTATAAACCGATTTTATTCAATTAAAATTACAATTCCGCATTGTCTCCTTCGAAGTAATTGCCTTGGGAAGCTACGCAATGATGGAGACGAGTTTTCCACTCTTCATAGCAATCCTGGAACTCGAATATTGAAATTGCTTTCAGCTGGTCGGTTACAACAGTTTTAATGTCCTCTGGTGTCCCAAAATGACGTCCTTTGAGGTGATTTTTCAATCTCGAGAAGAGAAAGAAGTCATAGAAACTCAGGTCAGGTGAATAGGGAGCTCGGGGAGCGACAGTTTTTTCTGAGCAGTTAAATTTTTGTGTACCGCTTTCGCTAAAAAAAATTCTCAACTCCAGTTCATTGGTCAGAACTTGATGGACGGTCGTATGGTTCAAATTCTGCTTGTCTGCGATCAATCTGACAGTTAACCAACGGTCAGACCTCACAAGGTCTCGGATTCGTTTCACATTTTCGTCATTAATCGACGTTGGGCCTTCCAGACAGTGGCTCATCTTCAACTGATTCCCGACCTTCGTAAATTGCCTGGAACCACTTGACACTTAGGCTCTTGACAAATCAGCATTACCGTAGGCCTATTGGAGATTTTTCAGAGTTTTAGTCGCGATGTACCCAAGTTTCAAACAAAAATTGTTCGCACATCGTTGCTCATAATTTCGCTTTAGTGACGCAGCCAAAAAATCAATCTACAAAAAAGCTCTCCCAGTCCACGTGTGGGCACGACCAACTCGCCATTTACACTGAGGTTACATAAGAGATTGGAGTGTACCCCCTGTGAATGGGAGACGTACAGTGTTGCCAGTTCTTGTGATCTGCCGTCAATCTCATTACTTTATTTACACACATCGTATTGTATATACCGATTTTAATAATTCCACAGCTCATGGAAAAATAAAGTTGTATTTGTCAATTGCATTCTAAAATTATTAATTCATAACTAAATAAATTCAAGAATATTCAGAAGGGTGTTGCTGTAATCTGTAATTATCGCTCGTAAGTCGTAAATATAGATTCATAGTTTCACACTAATATCCATATTATTATTATTCGTGTCCAAACCATATATAATATAAATAATTAATAAACAATAAATATATAAAACATTACAACAAGTATTTCTCACTCCTTAGATACTTAAGTGACCGATTTTCGATAGCGACATACCGCATCCTGACCACATGGAGTGAGTTAGCTGAGCTTGTTATAACCAAATAAATAGTCAAATTTGGAAATTATAAAAGATATTGCAGTTTCAACAATATTCTATTTAACTTTTACTTTAATTCTTAGACTTTTTCTTAATTCTCCTGTTTATAAATCCCAAGTTCTCAATAAAACTATAAAGAATTTATTCCAAGTTCTAAGTAAACTCTGGGGTACAAACTTCAGTAGAGGGTTGGACTCATAACTTTCTATACATGATCTTTTTACCAAAACAAGTAACCAACTTGAACCGCCGAAACCAAATGACGACCACACTGCAAAAAAGAGGAATGTCATTATGATGTAGTTCTCGGGAATTTAATAAAACAAGTTTATAGCAATAATTAAATGTAATGGTATGGCTATATTTCAAATTTAAATAAGATTGAGATAATGATAATTATTGCATACGAAGTTTGTACATAAAATTCTACCGTATATCTTAACTCATTTCCTTAAAAAATGTGACATTCCTCCTTTTTGCAGTGTGGTCTTCAAATATGATTCAATACTTGATATATAGGTAGGTTTCAATATTTTTTCCTCATCTATACAAGTAAAGGGGGTAGATATAGTCTTTGATGATGAGTTTTTAATGTTTTGAGTATTTCTTTTTTATATTTTATAGATTTAGAACCGGTTTCATAAAAACATCAATCTATGATTAAATTTTAGTTCCAAAGTTAATTTAATTGTATGAACAAATTTGAATCAGTTTCCATGTCCTTTTGACATTAAATGCATTACTGTCAAAAAATCGCGTTGCATTTATTAAATTTTTAAATTTGCTTTGGAAGTAAAATTTAATCGTAGATTAATTTTTTTTAATATTAAATTTTACTTCCAAAGTGAATTTAATTATATGAACAAATTCGAATCAGTTGACATGTTCTTATGACTTAAATTCATTGCTGTCAAAAAATCACTGTGCATATTTCAATTTTTTTAATTTACTGTGGAAATAAAATTTAATCATAGATTAATTTTTTTTATAAAAAAAAATATAAATAAATTAGTTTCATAATTTTTTTAACCTTTGTTATAGCAGCATAGAAACAAGTAAAATATTCAAATATTACGAATTGGCAAACATCAGTGTCAAGTGAAATTTACATAATATGTAATATTTTACTGGAAATCTATAATTATTTGTTGCAAATTTTCTAGGTATATGGAATTGACGATAGACAACGTACTGGCAACATTAGATTTTACAATTGACATATAGACTCATGGCTGGTAGCACATGCCTTGTTTTAACTTAAACGCTGTTTTAAGAAATGTCAAATTCAAATTTCAATATTTAATTTCAAACTTACGTTTAAAGAACGATTTTTTAAAAAATATTTGTTTGAATACAATCTTTGTTCTGCTTTAAAATCATATTTTGATAAATTAGATATTATTTATTATTATTAATAAATAATGAAATTAGACCTTTCTTAAAATTGCGTTTTAGTTAAAACAAAGCTTGTGCTACCAGTCATAATCTCATAATTCGTTGGCAAGTGGATTTGAACCGAAGAACCCTTAAATCCAAAACCAAACTTCAACACATCGTATACATACGACCTACGACTATACGACTCATATTTTAAAACTCTTGAAAGTCTTCTTTTTCCAATAATTTCCCCAGAAAATATCCTCTAGTCGCCGTATGACGTATATCCGTTTAGAGGCTCTGAAGCATTAGGCTCGCAGAAGTTCGCGGGGGTGTATCACTTCTAAGGAGGGGACGCGGGATATAAGACGCCGCCCCACCGAATGCAATGTGTAGCAGAGCGGCACTACTCCGCGACATCAAACATGGCCATGGAAATGGAACGAAAACAAAAGAAATGAAAAGAAAGACGTAAAACTTATTCAACTCGTCTTTATGTTAGAATGCAGTGCAGTTGTTTTATAGTTTTGATACGCCTTTATAATGCTGCACTTTATTTTACGGAAAGAAAGATGTTATATTATTTATTATATTTTTAAAAATTATTTTTCTGTTAAATGTATTACTCGAAATAATTTATATTTATCCCAGTAGTATGTTTAAAATGAAAAAAATATTTAATAAGGTTTTTTATATATCACACAATTTCGCTTGTCTTGCTTTGTAAATATGCGTTGAACTCGTTTAAAATTTAAATTTATCTATTCAATATGATATAGAAATACCCACATTTTCATTTTGAGAATAATCCAAGAATAGATAGATACAAACTTGTTGACATTACCATTCAATTACGCACAAAATGACGTAAGAACACTAATTATCGTAATTTTCGATCTACTCGTTCAATGGGCAGTGTAAAATTTTTGACATTACCTAAAAATATAAATCGCATAAAATCTAAAGGCGCAGTTACACGGCGCGTAGTTCGGCGAATTTGTCTCGACGAACCACGAACCTTACACCGTTTGACATACACGGTTCGCTATGGCCTGCGGTTCGTGGTGCGTAGTTCATGGTGGTTCGCGTGGTTCTCGGTAAATTGGCACGAATAAAAGGCGCTGAACATGTTGGTTCATGCAAGGTTTCCCAGGGCGCGTGGCTCAGCGAACTTTTACCTGAGTTTGCCGAGCCTCGCGCCGTGGGAATGAGGTGGCTCGTTGGCTCGGCTCGGGCTTCCCGTCAATTGTCGGTAAATTTAAACACGAGTCAAAGAGAAACGCGCCGCTCCCCTAGGCTCGGCTCGCGCAACCTTTCCAACGTTCCAGTATATTCTTGGTTCGAGAACGATGTTTGCAGGTTGTCTTGTTTACGTGGTATCTGAGTTTACATTGTATTAGTTTTGCATAATTTTACATTATTATTATTATTATTAATACTATTATTATTATTATTATTATTATTATTATTATTATTATTATTATTATTTTCCCGATAAATATACAACAATCTGTTTATCTCGGCGATTTATTTTCAAATGCGTACATATCGACGAGAATGGTTCGGTGTAACTTGTCCGAGCCAATACAAACCAACCACAAGCCACGAGCCAGACGCCCAGACGCCGTGGGAAATGTCAAGGCGCGTTGAGGCTCGTGCTCGCCCAAGTCTACGAGCGGCGCGAGACTCGCCGAGTCAGGCAGCGTGGGAAGCCGGCTTTATATTGTGCAGATCCGCGCAGGCTCGCCTTATTGTGGACCACTTGCAGAGCAAATCACAATAGTCAAGCTTTGACATATTCAAAAAAAGATGTGAATTATGACATTGCTAGCAGATAAATATTTGAAATTCATCATAGAATTTGAATGAGAAAGCCAGATTGGCTAACTTTTATCTATTTTTCATATGTGACTAGGGAATGCAATCTTGTTCTCGCGAGATCTCGGCCTTTTTTTAGCGAGATTGATCTCGGCCGAAAAATAGGCGAGATCTCGCGAGTTTAACGATATTGCACCCGAGCATAAAAACGTCTTATTCTTTGGACATTTTGTACTTCTTAACAAGCTACTTTCAAAATAATTCGTAATAATGGCGTGTGATGTGAACTGATTGGCATATTTTGTTAATTAATCTCTAATTTCTAATAGATCTCTGAGTAGGTATAGTTTTCTTTAATTGATAATAATATCAATATCTCAGTTTAATAGTCAACTCAACTTAGTTAATGAGTTTCATTTTAGTTTTTGACTTCTTGTTGTTTTGTTATAAAAGAACTGTTTTATTATTAAAAGACTTTTGTTTGATATTAGAAGAGAAGACTGGTTGTTTATTTCATTTATTATTTGATTAAATACGTCAAAGTCTACTGTTTACTACTTAAAAGTTTATTTAAAAAAATGATAGATAGATACGTCAAACAATGTAAAATACATAAAAGTTTATGAAAAAATTCGTAAAAATAAATGTTTATTTCATAATACCTATAATTCTTATTATTTTTTTCCTAATTTATTCAAATATTGTGATTATTTGCAAGAATAAACACACAAAACTGCCAATCTCGCGAGATCTCGAAATTGGCGAGATCTCGGGTATTGTTATTAATAAACTCGCCTAAGCACCAATCTCGTGAGATTGCATTCACTATATGTGACGCTATCCACCACTTTTTTTTACGTTTTTCAAACGATTTTGCATCAACAATCCATATTATATAATACACAAGGAAGTAGACGCAATCATTTGCTGCCTAGACTAGCGATCATAATTCTTATTATGTAGTCACAAGACAAAACCACGAAATTATCCGCGTGTCGTTTTGTCAGCCCTGGTTCGTCAGAGCGCGAACCATCGCGAACTGCCCTCAAGTACCTTGGTTCGACGAACCACGCGCCGTGTATACTACCCCTTAGCATTTAAAGGGATTTTCGTTTTTATATAAGAATCAGTTGTACAAAAATGATGAAAATTGGTGTTATTTTTTAAAGTTATTAAAAATCGATTGACGTGCATCGCCAAGTTTGTAGTTCGACTCATTTTTTTTTCTTACTGCCCAAAAATAAGTACTTACCTTCTTTTGATGTCACATTATTATTTATATATATATATATATATATATATATATATATATATATATATATATATATATATATATATATATATTCGTTAGGTGTGTCGTGATTGAGTGCTATAAATCACCGGAATGACATGATGTGGTTTTGGCGGTCCGGGTTCAAATCCGCCAGACATCACACTTGAAAATAATTTCAAATTTTTAAATAAGAAATTAAATAAATAGGCCGTAGGTTTCTTTATGTTTATGACATTAATCACACGTTATTTTATTACACAGGACGTTTCGGGAAATATTTGTCCATCCTCAGCAAGTAACATACAAAACATAACACAAAACGATCCCATGTTACTTTCTCCACGACAACTTAGAGTGTCAGTGAAACACCTTCATCGGCATCAATATATCATCATTACCAAAATTTGCGAATAAAAGCAGATTGGCACATCCAGAAATGAGTAATAAGCCGTGTTGATATAAAAAGTAAACATGACCGAAAAAGAAAAAGTAAAGTATGGAAATAAAAAAGGCTTTGACATCCCATGTAAAAAACGAATGAGTACAAAAGGAGCAGGGAAAGCACCCACGAAATTTAATATTCTTCCAAAAACTGAAAACCGTTTTTACAAGCCCACACATCCTAAAACAACGAATACAATCTAAACCGCTTGCAAGCCATTCACATGAACTTCTCACTACCGCCTCAATCACTTTTAACAATGATTTAATCCACTTTTTTGTGTATATAAAATTACTTTTCTTTACAAAAACCAAAAAAAAAGGATTGCACGTTAGTGTATCGTATTTCCGCAAAGGTTTGGATTACCGGTATGATATCGTGGTCCAGCGAATCTGTGAACCGGATCCTATTGTCTCTCAGCCCGACGGTTTTGCTGTGCTGCTGCCCTGATTGCGCAGTTGTCCGCATATCGAGTTACGCACGCGTTCATTTTATTTCATTTGTGGTTCGCGGTTGCGAAGGTGACTTGATTTTTTCCGCAACTATTTGGAAAAATCTTTGTTCCCAGCGATTCCTAGTGTAGGGCAGCAAAAATACTGCGGTGCGCATGATAGGTGATTGTCGATAGCAAAAGCCTCAATATCACCACCCAATAAACTTGTGCAACAATACAAAAATAACTATGATTGATACATAGGTAATATGATCTTCTCAACGATCTAGGGGTACTTTTTAACTGGTGATGTGTATGTTCTGCAGTGATCGTTTTATTTATAAAAGAATTATAAAATTTGGAACCATTAATAATTCTTTTAGGTGAAACATGTAATAACCACAGAGGTTGCTATTCATAAATTACTCTATTATAGACGAGAAAATATTAATAAGACATTTTCTACTTAAAGGGTCATTCTATATAATCTATGAAAATAATACCACAGAGGTCGCTTTTATTCTTTTTGAAAATTGGAAATACATAATCAATCTAATTGATCTCAATACAAATGACGGTTTTCCACAAAAATA